>QRFB01005694.1:0-13359 GCA_008931105.1 Oenanthe javanica
GATGAATTGAATAATCCAAAATTTTATACACCTCAAAAACATCTATATCTATATCTATATATTCCAAACAATAATCAACTAAAAGTCAAATACTAATAGAAATGATAAAAATTCATAGTCGTCCCTACTCCACATATTTAAATAAATCAATTCGTTTGTTTGATAATTATTTTTAAAATTATAAAATTAATCCATATAATTTTAATAAATTTAAAAAAATATGCACAGTCAGCACAAAATTCCAAAACTCCAATTTCTTAATATCAATAAGCCTCCAAAAGTCATAACCTCAAATATGTTAAAAATAATGAGGTGCAAAACGTGACAAGTAACTATTGTTCGACAGTTCAAAATAATATACTTTGGAAAATAATTCCTAAACTTTCAAAACCATGCTGAAATCTAAATAATTCATTCAAAACTTAATACAACAATAGTCACACTACGCCAGTGACACGGCTTCTATAGTTGGATGGGACTAGTTTAGGTCTGTCGTTAAGACAAGCAAAACCTAACTCAACAAGGTATTTATGTGTTCCGGGATGTGCTTAAACTAGTTTTATAAGTCACTTGACAGGATTCTATGATTCATACACAACTAAAATCCGGGAATTTAGAAGGTTTTTTCTATTTTCTATTTTCGATAATCAAATCGATTATATATTTCAAAAATATTATAACTGAATCGAAAAAACACAGATTTAATAATATAAGTGAGCAACGAAAAGTCACTTACCTCCATCTTCATGTCACGTCCGGTACAAAAGGTTTGTTTGATGAATCGGTTCACAACATATGCTCTCTCCATCTTTAGTATTCCTCTTTTGGGTTAGACCTTTTGTGTTCCATAGACCTTCATTCTTCCTCTTTTGGGTTAGACCTTCTTGCTTTCTGATGTTTCATTCTCTATGTCTTTTGTGTAATATACTATCTAGGTACATGCCAGTTACAACTTGCTGATAATAATATCATGAACATTCCATAATTATTAATTCTAATTAATACTATTACTCCTAATATTTACCTATTTTCAATTTTAAAATATTTTCAACTTAAAAAAAGACAAATCTCTTAACAAGTCAAGCATCATCTCATAAACAATAAAATTATTATTTACAAGTAAAGCCAAAATATTTATAATAAATTTGATCATAAAAATTGGGGATATTACAATATGAGTGAAGAGGATAAAGTTGATTCTAATGCTAGAAGTATTAATAGCTCATTATCTTGACAACTTCTTTGAACCAATATTTAAACACAATGTTCAAGGAATGAAGAAGATTAAATGACCCATGTATAAAGACCATGAAGATCATCATTAATGCACAGATGCAATAATAACGAGGAACCAAAAGAAGAATGGTATGGGGTGGTAAGAGGTTCTAATTTACCTGCAAAACTCCATGTCCTTGGTTTGTTTTTACCACCTTGAATTTTGATAAAAACCTCAACTTAAATATGGGAAACCATATCAAAATCCTCATTTTCTAGGATGAAATATATCAATATCATCACTAAAGAAAAACGTAACTCATTTTCATTACTAGATAATAAAAAAACGTACACAGTCGTTAAAGTCAAAATTGAATTAAGTCAAATTAAACATTTTCGGTCATACACTTCGTTAGTTACTTACTCAAATTGTTACTTTTAAGTTATTATAAATAGTTATAGGTTGCATTGCTTGGTCTTTATCAAGTGATTCTATAACTGAAAATAACAACTGTGCTTTTTTCTGTATTATGGATAATTAATGATTGTGTCTACATATAGGGACATAAAAAGATATGTTAGTGAATATTTAATAATTTTGACTGTTAAATCTAGCTTTTAATTTATTATGTGAATATTTTTAATTTTCTAATGATTAAAATGAGTCAAAATTTTCTTTAATGATGATACTGATACATTTCATCCTAGAAAATGAGGACTTTGATAATTTTCCCAAAAAATATAATTTAAAGTATTGAAATTTACCATGTGGAGTACACACCTATTGGTTGTTTACATATTCAATTCACTCAGCTACTCAAATATCATTTCTACACTCACACACAATGTCCACCTGGAGCTAGCTAGCTACCAAGTAATATATTATATATTATTTATATTTAAAAGTGATATAAATTTATTATTAGCAATTGAACATAACTCAATCACTAATATAAAAATTATTGAAAAAGACATGCATTAATAAGTTTGATTTTGAAAAAAAAATATTATGCGTGTTTCATGTTTAAATATAAATAAATCTATTGTTTATTGTTTAAAAGTTCTTTCAATAAATTTTACTTTCATTTTGAATTTAGAATTAATAAAAGAACAAGAGGTAAATTTATTTTATAAAGTAATTAATGTCTTTTTTCTGTAATTTAATATATTACATATATATATATATATATATACATATACATTATTTTATTAATTTTAACAATGTTTACAATTTGAAATTATACTTAAAGTAATTTTTTAGATTAAATTAAACATTCATGTTATTTGATTTTTTTTAAAAGGAAGTAAATTGATGCTTTGAGTAATAAAAAGTGGATTGTTTTTAAAATTAAAAAAAAACTAATTATTAATATTAAATTATAAGAATATATTATAACTACCACTCTTATTATTATAATAATGATAATGATTTAGTAGTGTATAAAAATTGACTCAATAAAGAATTGATTACAATAGAGCAAAACACACAATTTGAATACCACCATCTGTACTAAAACTCATGCCTATCATTTCTTTAGCATATTATTTGTGTTCTGCTTAATGAACTTGTAACTACAATGAAGATCCCCAATGAGTCTTGAGCATCTACTATTTCGATTTCACCGGGTGACAATTTTCCCAACAATTCCCTCATCACCTGATCATAAATAATCTTCTGTAAAGTTTAGCAAGAGTTGTGTTGGTGAGCAATCTGGCCTCCTGATATCCATATGTTCTAGTACTACTGGTTCCAGAGAAAGATTCATTGTTGTGTCTTCTTGCTATTGTCATTGTTGTTACATGTCGATGTGAGAATGGTGACGTTGGAGTTGTCAAAATCGAAGGTGGGGATATTCTGTATATTTCTGCAATGAGGTGTTGTCGTAGGAAGTGGTCCGAGAAGTTAAAGGCTGCAGTGGTGGAGTGGTACTGCAGGGGCTGTTACAACTTACAAGTGCCACATTTGTGATGATCCTACTCGTTTGGTGATGTTGCTGTGAGTTTAGTTCAGTGCAGAGTGTGTGTATGTTTGTGTTCTGAGTTTGTGGCTGCTGTGACTTATGTATATGCTAGGCAGATGTGAGGATGCTTCGGTCCAAGGTATCCCCTTCAATGAAAATGATTCCTCGCAACATAATCAAGTAGTTTCATTTTGGGGTGAGCAAAGCCAAAAAGTAAGGTCTCGTTTGAATTGGCTCGTCAACAAATCGAAATAGGCTTCCTGTTACTTTTCGGTTCCTATTGTAGTTGGAGAAAAAACTGTGCAATTAATTGGAGGAATGCTAATTGAAGATGCATGAAGTTCACATGTTTTGACAAATCTGTATCAAACAGGAGGGACTATTCCTGATGAAAAGAAAAAAGAATGCAGTTGGGAAATCAGCCACCTAGTGTTAGTTTTGGTATAAAAATGGTAGTATTTGAGATAGTTCTTGACATGACAGATTGCGTGCAAGCTGCCTGTGTGCAACAATTGTTTGTGTGCACGTATATTACTGTTCTTATTGATGCCAATTGATTTTGTTCGCGTGAAGAATGCAAAGGTGCAAAGGTGAAAAAAATAATAATGTGTTGTTGAATGAAATAGTTTCTATATGGGCACAGAACTAGCCAAGTGGGCTGATGAAGATGTTGTAGAACACAACATTATTATGCCAAAAGCGCTGATGAAGAAGTGACAGACCGGCAAAAGAAGTAAGCAAACAAAAAAGTCATACGGGCTAAGTTGAAAGTCATACAGGCTGATGGGATTTGTTTAGGCAAGTTTAGATTAAGGGGAAGATTGTTGGAATTATTCTAAACTTATTAATTTATTTATTATTATTTTAAAAAAGGTTAATGATAAGCCGTATTAGTAGTTAGACTAAGCCTTTTATTGAGTTGAGTTATTCTAAGGGAGTCATGAGTTGGTGTGAGTAGTAGAGATTTTCTAGGAGTTAGTTTCATGTTTTTAGCCACTACCTTGTTTAGTTAGGCTATTTATAGTTTTGTATCTACACTTTAATAAACAATACAATATAATCCTACAGAGTATTTCTGTCTTGTACATATCAATTTTCCATCTTATTTATTTTGAGTTATTATTCTAGTCTTTTATTTTCAACAAAATTAGTTACAATAGAGAAAAACACACAATTTGAATTTGAATACCCTCATCTCTAGATTATCTACTAAAAAACACCTATCATTTGAATTTAAATAATCTAAAAACTTAAAAAACATATTACAACACAAAATACCCCTTCCTTTTGTGGAGTTAAAAATAGGTTATAGTCAATTTTCTTTTCACATTATTTATTGTGCTTAATGAAGAACTTGTAACTACAATGAAGATCTCCAATGAGTTTGAACATCTACTGTTTCGATTTCACCGGGTGCCAATATTCGCAACAATCTCATGATCACCCTGATCACAAATAATCTTAGTAACTTTTAGTATAAGTTGTGCTGGTGACCAATTTGGCCTCCTTATATCCATCAACCATTACCCCCTTCCTACTAAAAGGCAATAGTTGACATTTAGTTTTTCCATGGATACCGATCTCTTGAGTATTTTCTCTTCTTCATATTCCCTTACATGTCCGTTGAGTACGAATAATCAATGAGTATTAAAAAATTAATATATAAATTTATTTATATCAACATAATTTTTTTGGTTGATAGTTATAATAAAATATATAAACCAACTCAATACAAAAATATGATAATTAATATAGCACTTGGATGAAAAATTATACCAAAAAGGAACCAATTACAGTAATTCAACATGTAAATAATGAAATTTTGTATTTTGTTTCCTTGACATGAATATTTAGTCTTCCAGAACAAAATCTAGAGATATGTATACAATTATCTTTGTGAATTCATACTGAGTCCAAAACACGCATGTAATATCATTAAAAGAAGGGAAAAACACATGAATCTTAGTCGTAATATAATAAAAGAAATCATAAAAAAGTGCTTACAAAATACATGAAACTTGATTAGCATCTTATCGAAATACATGATATATAGGGATTTACAAAAATATACATGCTTTGTAGAGAAGTGGATGAATGAAAAGAAATATATATAGTTGCAATTAGATGATAATCAATTTGAAGTATTTATAAATGAATGAAACATATCCTTGAATATTCCTCCGTCCTTTCTCAAATCTTCTCTAAAACTAATATAAAAAGAAATAGATATTCGTGTTTTCTCCGTCCATCATATCTTTGTTTATTCTGCAATGTCTAGAACTTTCTTTAAAACTAATATTAAAAAAAATTTAAAGATATCCTTGATTACTCCAATCATCCTTGATTATTCCGCCCTTTCTAGAACCTTATTTAAAATAATATTAAAAAATAAAAAACATCTTTGATTACTCCGTCCATTTGGGTTCCTCCGCCAACCACCATTATAATTAATATAAAAACACACACGTCATTGGTTTCTCCGTCCTTTCCCAACCTTCTTTAAAACTTATATAAAAAGTATTAAAGTAATATAAAATATTTATCAATGGATTTGGTTTCTCCCTGCATTTGGTTATATATAGTGTTCTCAAAACTCTAACGGTAGGATACCAACTATAACAATGGATGTTAGTATGAAACTTTTACAAAAACATGGTGATTGTTATAGTATGGTTGAGTATAAAAAACTAAACAATTATAAGATTGATATCTATGTGGAGCACTATATTGAACATCGACTATGAACTAAAGACTATAAGAATGTCCATCATGAAGAGTATATATACTTCTAGTCAGAGCAATGAATTTTTGGACCTGGAAAAGTTGGATGAAGACTATTATTTCTCTAACAGTGAGTATTCAATGGGTGAGCGTGAGGTAAGAGTATATATAAAAGATGTGGATCAAGGAGCAAAATGGGTGGGAAAGATCAAGCAGCATCTTGGGGATACTTGCAAAGTGATAAAGATATGAGTGAGGAGAATAAAGTTAATTCTATGCTACAAGTGTTATTAGCTCAGACAGTGATGCCTTTGAACGAATATTTATAGATAATGTTCAAAGATTAAAGAATATAAAATGGCATGTGTATAAAAACTATGACGATCCTCATGGGAGATAGGGAAAAAATTTAATGATCATCATGAAAGCAGGGATGCAATAACTAAACATTGTTACGGGGAGAGGAGAATGGTAAGTTTTTTTCTATCTTGTAGGAAGAGGTTGAAAGTTGCATGTAAAACTTCATATACTTTGTTTGTTTTTGCCACCTAGAATTTTGATAAAACATTCCAAATGAAATAATTTAGACCATATATGTATTCATGCGAACCACTCAACTTAAATATATGTGTTATATAATTTTAAGTAGTGACATTTACCATATTGACCCAACTATGCTAACCCTATATTTATAGAATAAAAAGGGGTTGTCCTTGATCAATTTTGGATTCTTGACTAACAAATAACTTAATAATTTAATGTGTAATCCAACCTGACCTATACCAGCATTCACGCAAAGGGTTATTGCATATTTGCACATTGATTTAGGCACATGTATTAAGGAGATCAAGGACGAAAGCTATGAAGATTATCCATGGGACAGATTACTCATCAGTAATCTAATCTGTGAGATTAAGTTGAGCTCCTCAAAAGAAATCCCAGTTTAACTGCATGTAGAGCTTGATTTTAAGAAGGTTAATAGATATCATTTACTAATTACATCACCGGTAGTTTAGTGCATATTAGATTTTATACTTATTCAAATAAGTCATCCAAGAGTTTTCAAAAGAATTTATGCTTTTTTGAGGGACTAAAATATGGTTATAATTTTAGATGTAAGAATATTGTTGGTTTAGATGGTACTCATATTAAGATATTTTATAAAGAGCATATATTTATTAGCCGTGGCTATTGACCCTAATTACAATTGCATGTTCCCCATTGTTTATGCTATGATTGAAGTAGAGAAAGAAGATTCTTGGACATGGTTTGTGAGGTTGTTTAAGGAAGATTTTGACATAGGAAGTGGTCTTGAGAGAACAATAAAAGGTGATAGATAGAAAAGATTGATCAATAAAGTGGAAGATTTATTTTGTGTTAGGCATATGGACAAAGAAAAAATAACCTAGGAGGTCATTGAAGGATAAAATGTGGCCTTGTTCTAGGTCACTAAATGTAGAAGTTTTTATAATGTATATGGAGACTGTAATAGATGAGAATCCTAGTACTCCTGACTGGTTAACCACCGTGCCTACACACTATTGATCTCGGTCACACTTCACAACTGCCAAGTAGTGTGATATCTTGTTGAATAACATATGTGAATCCTCCAATGTTAAAGAATATAGTAATGTTGTTGATAATAAGAGATATGACTAAGAGGAGTCTATAATTGAGATGGATCTAACATAAGGATATGTGTCAACATAAGGGAACCAAATAGGGCCCTTAAATGAGGAAGGTACTCCACATGTGAGAGACTATCCTGAAATAGTTTCCGCACTTCAGTTGAGTGGCCTGCGTGGCCAACAATTACTAAGCATGTAAGTCTCCATTTGAGCTTCCAAAGGGCAAGGCTCTAGACTAAAAAAGAGTCAAGTTGGGAGTTAAGGATGGTAAGGAAAGGCTAACGAAGATATGTAATAAGAGTGGAACACGTAAAAGTTTGGTCACAAATCCACCTCCGGGTAATTACCTTGGACGTAATCTTCATGGTCTACCTAAACCAGTTATAGTTAAGCAAATAAAGGTCATTATTCATGAAGTTGAACTGTGCTCTAGTACTTTTCTAGAAATTGAGAATTTTATGTTAATTCAAGGATCACTCAATAAGGTTAGACGGAGGCTACTGAGAAGGTTATTGAAATGGAACGTGTCTAGTGAGAGCATAAGGTTAAATAGAATAATGCAAGGCTGGTGGGTGATTAAGCTGACAAGATCCATGACCAAGACAAGTTGGACTAGGAGGCAATGTCCAAGTATTGTAAAACTTTTAGTATATTAAGTATGTGTGGATGGATAACTTTTGGTGTAGGTAATATTTATGTTTTACATGTAATATGTGTCACTAATTAGAATGACATGGAACCTAATTTATGTAACTGAAATTTGATTTAAAATGCCATACTTTTTAATGTTATATGCATGGGGTTATAGATAATTTTTAATTATTTTTTACGTGGTATTTTGGATATAATGTTTCTTTGTCAAGATAAAACTACACACCTATTGGTTGTTTACATAGTCAATTCTCCATTATTTTGTAAGTTCTATATTCAATTTAGTTTTCTCCTCTCAACCAAATATGGTCTAAATTCGAGGTAATTGTTTTTCTTTTTTAAAGCTCTTCTTCTTCCCTTGCAGCTACCCAAATATCATTTATATACTCAATACAATGTCCACCTAGAGTAAGCCACCAAGTAATACATTCAAACTTAATGTGAAAGGTGTGTTTGAGTAAGGTTCAAGAAATGCTGCTATAGGTTATTTGTACAGGGATGAGGATGGTTCATGGGTTGATGGTTTCGGTGGAAACATAAGTTTTGTTGTCCCCATAACAGCGGAGTTGTGATCCATATTTTATAGTCTCAAGATGGCTTGGTGGAAAGAGAAATCCAACCTCGTTATCGAGTCGAATTGTGCAGAAGTAATATATCACCCACATTCTCCATCCTGGTCCTAGTTTTCCCATGTCTTTTCTCCTAGAAATGATAAATAATCTGTTTGATGAGGCATGAGAACATGTTGACCTTTTTTCCATCCCACCCCCTCTACTAATGGTAATGCACAATCTCTAGCCCTTATCTGCATCTCAAGAGACAAGGGTGTTGATAACATACAACTTTCACCCGGCCGGTTTCTGCCATCATTGTAGAGGAGATGTAGGGTATGATGGATATTGGTGTTAGGGGTGGGTTTGCATGTTATGTGCTTATTTCACACTTTATTTAAATAAAAGGCTATGTTAATTATTTAGTGCTTGTGTATTTTATACATTCGTAAGAAAGAGCACTCACAGATGAGAATCAGCCCAACAATACAATTTGATACATATGTGCAGCAATGCAAACCGTCATGCTTACAGGTCTAGTAGATTAAAACATAACGAAAATCATATAACATGGTTCATTTTCATGAAATCTTCTTCACTACTAATTAAAAATACAAACTAAACCAGTGCCGGCGCTGACAAATTCAAAGCCCCAGGCGAATCAAAATTTTGTGCCCAATTCACTAAAAAAAATTTTACTTACAAATAAGATTATTTTTGAAAAATTATCTTTCTAGCATTTTGCTAGAAAAATCATTCATAATCAAGATTTGGAAGTATATCCTTCTCAATGGATATCATGGACAATCCATTCAATCTCTCTTGTCACATACTCGAACAAAGATAAGACTTGATCAACTTTAATTTCGAAAAACTTCTTTTCGCGGAAGCCACTGTAAGTGATATAGTAAACAAAATTCTATAAGCAATAGTGACATTCAAATAGCATTCTCTCATCACTTTCAAATAATTTAGCATCTCAATAGCTTTGTTAACTTCAATTGGTAAACACCCTCTCAGAATTTTTAACTTAAGAAACAAGATTTCTGCGTCAATATGAGAGACATCATCATGCTTCAAAAAACTTTCAAGATTAATGCATGAAGCTCTTAAACTATCATCATTTGCAGACTTCAACTTTTTCACTCTAAATAAAAAACCAAAGGTTTTTTCATATAATTGAAATTCATCTTCTTTTGCTTCTCCAATGTTAATATTTTGACTCCCACCACTAACATTAACCTTTTCATTATCGGTGGAAATTGTTGATTTCATAAACCTACGAAGTCCTCCACCTTTTGTATAATCTTTTAAAAAATCAACCTTTTTTGATTGATTATTCTTCCCTGGGCTCCATATCGATGTTTTTTCATCCTAACTAAATGTCCCTGTAATTAGGGATTTGGAAACCAATACTAATAAGAAGAGAAAGCGTTAGTTTTTACAAAATATGGAGATTGATATCTAATATTTATATATTTTTAATTTTATTGTGCTTCTTTACATAAATAAAAATAAAAAAGAAATAATTTTGGCCCTAATTATTATTATTATTTGGTTCTTATATCTTAAAATAATTTAATGTTCTTTTATAAAAATATTGTATCCCTGTTTTTTTGTGTCTTTATATATATTTTTTTAATTTTTTTTCACTCTTTTATAAAAAAAAATGTGCCCCTAATTTTTTTATTTTTTTGGTGCCCCATTCAAGAGCATAAGTCGCTTGGCCTCATGGTGGACTCAGAACTAAACTATTGAATGCTGAAGAGCTGAATGAAGACCTGGTTAAGAGTGAGATAGATGTGAATGAATGTGTGATGTCTTTATAATGTGAAGACATGTTTTGCCATGAAACTTTGATAGTGGCACGGTTCATCACTATAGTAGTACTACTTCCAATCACCTGCAAGTGCATAATATTCTTCCCTCCCACCCCCCACTAGTCATCCGGCCAAAGAAATCCTAAAAATAGTAGTGCTGTCCAAACAGAGAATATGCATATTTAAACCGTCTAAAAAGGTAATTGAATGATTTATGTGTCTACGGCCACATACTTCGATTACATTGTTAATAACCCTAAAAACATATACTACAATATAAAATGCACCTTCTTCGATGGAGTTAAAAAAATGATTGGAGTGAATTTCATTCTCCACTTACTGAACTTTTACTATAATGATGATCCTAGATGAGTCTTGGGCATTTATTGTTTCGATTTTAGATTGCAAGTGACCTACTGATTGTTACACATATAAAATATTAACGAGGCAATCTTAAAATGATTATAGAAAATAAAGGACTTACTTTGAAACATATATAGTAGTCATAGATGTCATCATGCCATTTGAATTTGGTCCGCTTAAAATGCTATTATTATTATATTTATAAACCAACTCGGAAGAGCTACAACAATATTTAATGAAATATTATACCAAAAATGAACTACAAAGCACAGAAAATAAATATTATTTAACAACACTACTACTAAAATAAATATAATAAGCACAGAATTATTAGACAACTGACTTTTGTTATGTATTATTTTTCCAAAGCCACTAGAAAATGGGATGGAGAGAGTAAAACGAATCATAAAAGAAAAAATGATTACAAAATACATGATCTTGGTAGTATCTTGGGGAAATACATGACACCATCCACAAAAATATATTGTATATGATTTTTATCCATGATAGAATCTACAAATATATATATATATATAAGCAAAGGTTATATGAAGGAGTACTAATAGTAGAAAAGTTGATGTCAGTTTGATAAATTCTAAAAATTATTGTGTGGAAAAATGTTTTTTGGGTTTGTTAGCAAAAGAATGTCTCATACTTTTGAAAAAATCTGCTTTCAGCCAGGAAATAGCTATCAGTTTCATGATAAAACTTTCTCAAAAACATTATTTTTATATATTATATTTCAAAATATGTCTAAATCAAAAAAATTACCATCATCTGATTTTCTTGACAATACTTTTTCCATATCACAACCGTTTTCAACCGCACTCTTAATTAGAAACACTAATTTTTTATTGATGGCAATCAATTTGAACTATCTATAAAGTGCTGACATCCTTGGTTCCTCCTCCGCATTTCTCAAACAAAAAACAGACATCCTTGATTACTTTGTCCTTTCTCCAACATTCTTTAAAACTTATATAAAAATACTAAAATAATATAAAATACTTAATTAAAATATTTGTATTATTGACAAAATGTCCTTAGTTGATAAGTTAGTTATTAATATAAAATTTAAAACAAAATAACAGCTCTATTATTTTATAAACTTTACTAAAAATAAATATTTTAAAATGTAATGGACTACATGTATATTTAATATTTTATATAAATCAATAATCGTATTTGTATTTAAAATTAAAGAAATTAATTCTAATTGAAATTAAAACTTTACATTCTTTTGTTTATATTTTTAAAAAAATAGGGAAAAAATAAGGGACACCGAGCAAAATGAATTATTCACATCATATAATATAAAATATTTAATGAATATATATATGTATGTAGTTGATATGTTAATTATTATAAAATCTATACAAAACAATAGCGTTATTATTTTATAAGCCTTACCGAAAATATAATAGGTTAAAATGTGTTCATCTATATTGTATATTTAACATTTTAGATAAATTCAATAATCATATATGTATTTAAAGTTAAAGAACTTAATTCTAGTAGAAATTAAAAGTAGTAATAGTATTCATTGTGTACAAGTTACTTGCTATATATATAGATAGAGAGAGGGGGGTTGCACTCATAAAGAACAAAAATACAAGAAACACCATCAAAATAGTTATTTTTTGTGAGAAATGGTTTGTTAATATTAGAATCACAAAATTGAACTACAATAAACTCGTAACATATGGAATATATATATATATATATATGATTTGTTAAAATTAGAATCACAAAATTAAACTACAATAAACCATAATATATCGAATATTAAATCGAATCTCATCTAAATTTTAAAAATCAAATGTTACAGAATCTAACATAGAATCCATCATAAAATCTTATATACATTTTTTTTAAATGAAATTTATACATAATCGATATTGTGTTAATCTCAATTTTATTTTTATTCATAAAAAATACAATTAATGTTAACTTAGAATTTAAATGAGTTTTTATGTAAGATTTTAAAATGTTCTTTCTGGTTTTTTGCATTAAAGGTTTTTCATGGAGCAAATGGCCTATGTATATGTGTGTGTGTGTTAAGTACTCTTAGCTACAGAACTAATCTTAAATAAACGAATTTGTTTAATTTGATATGAATCTATTAATTCTTTATTGTTAGAGGTTACCTGTTTTATATATAAATTAACTCTTAGTTGTGGAACTAATCTTAATAATCTAATTTTTTTCAATTCGACCTGAATCTATTAATTATTAACGTTCAATTATTTAACTTAGATATTTAATTGAATGGCTGATGATAACCTAATAGTCTAAACTACTTTCCCAATTATGCATTTAGAAGAAAAAAAATTATGACCCTATTTTGAAAATCCAAGTTTGACTTAAAACGGACCCAAGCGGTAAGTTTTAACCAAATCACTTGTTTGGCCTCTACCGTCACTAGATGACAAAACTCAATTGTATAATA
>QRFB01005694.1:13478-25197 GCA_008931105.1 Oenanthe javanica
TAATTAATAAGAAAATAAAATAACCGATCACGTAAACCCGACCTACGATGGTGAATATTTTATTAATTTAAATTCGACCGACCCGCGGTTTTAACTCTGTACCAAATTTATGATACTAAACCCCTTCTTTCTTCATTTATTTCATTTTTAGGAGAGAAAGGGAGAAAAAATGGGTGAAAATTATTAGAGTAGCTTTTTGAAAGTTTAAGTATGAGAGAGGAATTAAAGCTTATTAATGGTAAGTATCATTCTTTTTGTAGTATCATTATTTATGTGTATTAATTATGCACATATAAATATACACACACACCTATCTATGTGGTTGTTATGTTTTGATGATTAAGTTTGTTAGTAATAAATGAGCATGAATATATTAATACGTTATTTTATAATTTAAATTATTTTTTATGAATGTGTAATAAATGTGTAATATTTTTGTTAGATTTTGAATCGAGATCGGATGAATTGGAAAATAATTTTTTCAACAAGTAGGGATATTGGGATGAGGTGGCATATTTTTTTGATTTTACTAGTAAAAATGGGGTGAAAGCTAGAAATATATTATGTCTGTGTATTAAATGAAAGAATTCGAAATGGTTGAAAATTGATGAGGGTGAACTTCGTTTAATAAAATGTGGAATTATGGAATACTATAAAGTATGGAATTTACATAGTAAATCTAAAGAACCTACTAAAACGTCACTACGCCATAAGTGCTCATATGCAATGTTTTTAGAAAGCGTTGCACTGAAAACATTGCGGTAGCTCTGAATTTTTTACTCTTTTACAACACTGCTAAAATAGTATTGCATTAGATAAAACCTCGTGTTGCATATTACTCACGGTGTTGTAGTGAATGCAACACTAATGAATGGTGTTGCATTAGCTAATTTTTTTTTTAATAATTAGTGACGTGGCAGTGGGCTAGTGCTGACGTGGCAGTGGAGGCCCACCACGGCTGACGTGGCAGTGGGGTCCATGCTGACGTGGCTGGCGGGGGCCACCAGTGGGCCACCACTGCTGACGTGGCAGTGGGACCCACACTGATGTGACAGTGGGCCAGTGCTGACGTGGTAGTGGGGCCCCATCACTGCTGAAGTGGCAGTGGGGCCTACGTTGACGTGACTGGTGGGGCCACCCCTACTGACGTGGCAGTGGGACCCACGCTGACGTGGCAGTTGTGGGGCCCACATCTGCTGACGTGGCGTCAAGTCCCATGCTGACATGGCATGTGGTCCTCATCACAAGCGTTGCATTTAATATGGTAGCGTTGCATTTGGTTGTTTAGTGTTGCCTTTGTATTTTCTAGTCTTTATATAATAATTAGTATAACCCGATTGCTGAATCAATTTTTTAAAATTTATTTGTGACGATCCAACCATACGTATGTTAATATCTGACTATTTTAGTGGTGCTAAATTTTTTTTTAAAAAAATCAGTTTTATTCTATGTGAATTTATACTAGTCAGACCGATCAAACTAGAGTTTCTCTATAACTAGTGCTGTGCTGAATGCTGAATTTATTTTTTTTAATTTCTTTTCCGACGATCCAACCGTACGGATGTTAATATCTGAATATTTTAGTAATGCCAATTTTTTTAAAAAAAAATTCAGTTTTATTCTATGTGATTTTATTCTAATCAAACTGGTCAAACTAGACGTTCTCTATAACTAGTGTTGTACTGAATGCTGAATCTATTTTTTTAAATTTCTTTTTCGACGATCCAACCGTACAAATGTTAATATCTGACTATTTTAGTGGCGCCAATTTGTTTTTTAAAAAAATCAGTTTTATTCTATGTGATTTTATAATAGTCAAACCGGTCAAACTAGACTTTCTCTGTAACTAGTGTTGTGCTGAATGCTGAATTTATTTTTTAAAATTTCTTTTTCGACGATCCAACCGTACGGATGTTAATATCTGACTATTTTAGTAATGCCAATTTTTTTTAAAAAAAATTCAGTTTTATTCTATGTGTTTTTTTACTAGTCAAATCGGTCAAACGAGACTTTCTCTATAACTAATGTTGTGCTGAATGCTGAATCTATTTTTTAAATATATTTTTTCGACGATCCAACCGTACGGATGTTAATATCTGACTATTTTAGTCGTGCCAAATTGTTTTTTAAAATTTTCAGTTTTATTCTATGTGATTTTATATTAGTCAAACCGGTCAAACTAGACATTCTCTATAACTAGTGTTGTGCTGAATGCTGAATCTATTTTTTTAAATTTCTTTTTCGACGTTCCAACCATACGGATGTTAATATCTAAGGATTTTAGTGATGTGTGAAATTTTTAAAAAAAAATCAAATTTAATCCGTGTATTTTTTAATAGTCAAAGTAATATGCTAATTAATTAGTTTTGTCCTGAATGATAATTCTATTTTTTTAAATTTCTTTTTCGACGATCCAACCATACGGATGTTAATATCTAATGACTTTAGTGATTTGTGAATTTCTTAAAAAAAATCAAATTTATTCGGTGTGTTTTTTTAATAGTCAAACCGGTCAAAAGTACACATTCCCATTTGTTTATACTATATTAATAATTTTTTAAAATTATATTTTCATTGAACCATATATTTTCTTAAGTGATTTACAATATTAATTAAAAATATTAAATTCTGTTATATTATATAAATTTAATTTTACAATAAAATAATCTTGAATTTCATCAATATTTTTAATAAAATCGAATAAAAAACATTACACTCACTGCACAGTACATAGTACTTGGGAAAAATTGGGCGGCATATTTACCCCCAAACACTCATATATTCCTCTCTGCCCTCAAATACACTCCTGATACTATTTTTATTACCCTCACATCGAAGATCTACCCTCACAAATCGAAGACGTACTCTTCAAATCGAAGATCTACCCTAACAAAAACACTCATATATTCCTCTCTACCCTCACATCGAGATTGCACCGCATAAGGTGAGAAATCTGTTCATCGAGATTGTTGTTCGACGATGCTAGATACGCATTCATCGCCTCTATTTCTGTATGTAATTGTGTCTATCTATGTGTTAGTGGTGTATGAAGAAACAGAGATGGATTTGTTGATATATGTATAGATTTATATGTATGTAATTGTATCTATCTATGTCTTAGTGGTAGTTAGGGCTTTAAAATTGGGGTTTTCACTCTTTGTCTCTAATTATATTTTCCTTGCTGCAATTGATTGGCTCCTCACTAATTTCTATTATTTTGATTTCCAATTATATATCTATTGTTTTTGTTAGAGACTCAATTTGAGACTTGTCAATTCCGAGGTGGTTAGGAGTTAAATTTGGGGATTTCATTAAGGTAAATTATGTGTTTGTTTATTTTCTTTTAAATTTCATATATGGATTATTGTTGAGAGAGATATATAAAGTGTGTAATTTGATATTGTCTATCTTGTGCAGGGAATTAGTGTTCAGCTAATACGGGCGAGGGGGCTGGTCTGCTTGTTACACTTCTTCATGACTTTTACGAGGAGATATATATATCCATCTATCTTACTATATGTATTATGTATTTGTGTAAATTCAAACCATTTTAGCTTATAAGTGACACTTGTTGTTTTTTAATAAATCGTTATTTTGTATAGATGTGTAATTAGTGAATATTTTTTGTCTGTATGCAAGTTAGTATTAGATTAGAGAATTTTAAACTAGAATTTTTCTAATATTTGGATTGCTTCGTATGCATATATATTTATTGTATTTAATTAATAAAGATGAAAATAACCACGACCACTTCTATTATTATTATTATTATTTTGTTTATTAAGTGAATTTCCATGTTTTTATTATTGTGAGGAAATATGAAAAATATTTTTGTTTTGTTATTAGATTCAACGAGTAGACTGATATTATTATGACCTTTTCTGTCACATGTTATGTGTTTGATCATACAAGCCACTAAGTTGTCTTGTTAAATTAATTTAGTTATTGTGTAATTAAGGTGACATAGCTTAACCTCAATAGTGAATACACATTTGGGTTGAGGCTGTTTTTTAAAATAGCTACGAGACCCATCTCGTTGCCCTATTGGAGGATCCTATCAAAGATGCTCGGAATTGCATCCTATGTTATGCCTCTTTTTATTTGTGGCCAGGTCCTTAGGTGCAAACATTGGCTTATGGGGTCTGAGCTTGGAAGAGTGCAAGAAAATGGTTAATATAGTGAGGAACAAGCCTTATCTATAACTAAATAGTTGAACTTGCATTTCGGAAACATAGTCAGATCGTTAAACTGTATGTAAATCTAAAATGCGATGGTAAAATGTGATGGTAAAACATATAAAATGTAATAACTGCTTGATTCTGTATTGGCTGCTTGATAATAGTTGTGGTTTGAGTGATTAATTGCTCACCAGGCTTATATTTATCAATATAAGGTTGGTCGCTAATTATCTCAATGGCATTTGCAGTGGAAACTAGCAATCAACATGTCACGAAAAGGAGGGGCAATCAATATGCATTTAGAAGTGCAGGCACTGGTATTTCTCTGATTCTCTTTATCCATATCCTTATTTTATGTTTTTTTTCACATGATATGCAGGCAGTAGGAATTGTCGCACTGGTAGTGTAGTGCAGGACACTATGTACGCACCATTAGTGCAGGACTGAAGATTGTGACATTGTGTAGTAGATTGTGTCCCAGACTAGCGTCAAGTTATTTTAGTTTTTTGGTTTGTCTGGATTCTTGAATGTCGAGACCTGTATATGTAAATCTTAAAACTAAACTTAACTTGCTTATGTAAATCATCTGTATATTTCATTGTGCACCATTTGAGCTTTGTTTAAGTTGCAAAAAGACCAACATTTTTGTACTCACTATTAAATTTTTTTATTTATTTTAATGACAGGGTACAAGTCGGCCAACACATTACCATGTTCTTTGGAATGAAAACAATTTTACAGCAGATGGAATTTCAGTCGTTGACAAACAACCTTTGCTACACATATGCAAGGTGCACGCGGTCCGTGTCTGTTGGTAAGCTGCCTTTCTTTTATTTTGAATGTCCTAGTGGATTGTGTGAGTGAAGGCCAATTTGCTATTTCAATTGCAAGATATGTGAATTTGCTGTTGTTGGTACTACTGTACTAGTATTAAGAATAATTTTCATATAGAAACATAATTAATTACTATAGAGTCCAGTAATGTCCTTGATCTGTGTAATAGTGTTGTATCGACAAAGATGCTTACTCTGTTTCTAGTAGATGGATTACAGAATATGTAAGAGTTAGTTGTTCTTTTTCCTTGGGAAGAAGGTATGCATATTTACATTGCATAAACTTTGATGCTCGAAAACTGTACTTTCGTTTATATACTACATCATTAAATTATTGATATATTATAACTTGATTTCCCCATTTTTTGGTCAAAGGCTGGTTAGATAGTAATATTACATATAATTGTAACATGTTAAAAGATAAAGAGAATGGTTAAATGGATTTTTTTATTGTGTTTCAGGGACAGAAGGGAAGAATTGGAATCCTCTGGCATTTTTTATGGTATGTATATTATAGAAGGTGTTGTTACATTTCTTTACGTAATGCATGAACTTCTATGAAGAACATTTGTCAGAGAGATATATAATCATTCCCCAGCATGTTGTGTTGTTTCCTGCCGTGATAAAATCACAAGCTGATTTGACATTGTGTTTCTTTAACTGTCTTTTAGAATTGCCAAACAGATTTAAAAGTCATCCACAAATAAGGGCTTTCCTTTTGCTTTGATAATTGTGTACTGCTTATGATTTTATAGAATGGTTTTTCAAATTTTTATTTGTTCATTTTTCTATATTCAGGATTGCCAAACAGATTCCTACCTTGAGGATATAGATGCTAATCTTGAAGAAGAGATATCATTTTATCAAACTCCTACATTGACACTTCAAGAGAAATTGTCCATAAACTCTAGTTATATTAAATTATCTTCATACAGCTAGTAACGCAGCTACATCCACGGAGCTTCATGAGCCATCTCAATCGCGTCGTAATCTTATTATGTAATTGTATCTAGTATTTATGATTGTTGTATGTACTTTGTTATGGTTGAAGGAAGTAACTATTTAGACTTAATATTATGTATTATTTCTCTTCCTTGGTTCGTTTGTTGGTATGGGGATTGTTTTATGAACCAAACAATTATGTCAAAATATTTATTTATAAGTGTTACATTAGTATTCAGTTAGTGTTGCATTTATCAAATTTGTTGTTACGTTAGCCATGTTTAGTGTTGCATTAGCCTATGAAAAAGTGTTGCATATGACTGGTTGGGCCCATTACTGACGTGGCAAAATAGGGCCCATTGCTGACGTGGCACATAGACCCATAGTTGATGTGGCACCGGTGGGCCCCACTGTTGACGTGGCGAAATGAGACCCATGATTGACGTGGCACGTGGGGGGCCTCTGCTAACGTGGCACTAGTGGGCCCCACTGCCTAGATTTGTTTCAGCTTCATATTTACAGCAACACTAAATTTTGTTGCATTTATATACCGGCGGTGTTGCATTATGACCAATATGCAATAGTTTTAATGGTGTTGCATTAGACAACAAAAGCGTTACATTAGAGGTCAAAGGCAATGGCCGCAGATGCAACACTCAAAAAGTGTTGCCTTTTTCGATTTCGGGCCTAAGGCAACATCATTTGGTGCATAAGGCAACATCAGAGAGCATTGCATATGAGCACTTATGGCCTAGTGCGTAAAAACGCAAGTGTAATGTGGAAGATGTTGTTTCAGAGGATGTTGTTGAAAAACCATTTAATTTTAATACATTATTATGAGATTTAGATGATGGAAATCATAATGAGGAATATGGGTCGGGAAGTAGTAACGTCGAAGAAGAACCAAATTCATATGCTTCTCAATTTTATTCGGATATTAACGATTCAGGAGCTTCTATTTATCCAGGTAACACAACTTTTGCAAGAATGTCGTTGACTTTTAGGTTGTTACATTTGAAGAATGTGGCACAATGCTCTGAAAAAGTATTTGATTCTTTACTTGTATTTTTTGGTGAAGTTCTTCTGAAGGATCATACATTACCGACTTCTTATTATATTATGAAGATGATAATGAAAAAGTTAACGTTGGGATATGAGAAAATTGATGTATGTGAGAATGATTGTATGTTGTACTACGGTGATGATGTGGACAAGATTATTTGTGACATTTGTGGTAATAGTCATTACAAAGGTAAAAAATGAAAAATGGGAAGGTTATACCAAACAAGGTTTTAAGATATTTTTCGCTTACCCTCGTCTATAAGGATTATATATGTCGGAGAAAGTAGAGGGAAACAAAGGTGGGAGAACTTAGTCACCCTTCGGATGGAAATGAGTGGAAAGCGTTTGACCGCCGTTATCCGACTGATGTCACCATAACCGACCGTATTTTAATTTACATTACAATTGTAGAAAATCGACCGCATTCATATCAAAACCGACGGTCTTCTTCACTAAACCGACCGTTATCATAAATACACGGTCGGGTTTATGACGGTCGGGTTTGTACAAATAGAGTAGCTTTTGTCACAAACTCGACCGTTTTTGCACATACGGTCGGGTTTAAGAAAATTGACCGAAACACAATCGGTTTTGACAATCGGTTTTGGACTGAGTTTTTTCAATTGAGAAGAAAGGCATTCATGGAGGCCATTTCGGTTATCTTAAAAAAAGTTACTTATAACTTAAAGTACAATTTATTAGTTTCAAGTAAAAAATGAGATTTTTTTACTTTAAGTTTGATGCATTTTTGGCTAATTTTATATACAGTAATTTTAAAAATAAATTTTGATTAAAAAAATAAAATATTTTAAAGAATATCTCAAAAGTGTGTATTTATATTAAAATTTATATGAGAAAAATGACTTAGGAAAAAGTACCTTGGACGTACTTAAATTTTTGATCTAAAAGTCGCTTTAAGCTAAAAAATTTAAGTGTACATAAACACGTCAGACAACAACTTAAAGCATATTAGGGCACTTAAATTAACTACCTCAAACATGTTCATGATGATGAGGAGAATGTGATTAACAAAGTCCTAGCAAAGATTATGAGATATTTTCCTCTAAAACCCAGACCACAAGAAATGTGGCCTGCAGCATGTCTAAAAAAAGATGGAAGCTAAGAAATCCAGCTGATGACGAGGTCGGGAAGACTTGGTTGAATATATTGAAGGACATGAAACAAGTGACACTGTGGATTTTTACATAGATAATAATGTTGACAAGGAGATAACACCGATAGATCAGATGCGCCTGCACATATATTGTTGTACGACCTAGAGCAAGCATGTTGGAAGGTAATGTCATTAATAAATACCTTTCAAATGTCTTGTGTACACAATCTGACATAATCATACATGTTCAAAAATCCATGCAAAGTGCACGTTTGTTACAATTCAAGAATATCAAAAACAACACTACCGAAAGATGTGGATAAGAGGAATGTGATGAGAAAGTTGACACTTGAGAACGATGTGAATGGTGGCGAAAAATATGGCAATGACTAAAAGAAGAGATGATTATGTATAATACTTGATAATAAAGTTATTTTTGGCTAGTGCGAGGAATGGTAATAAATTTAATTGATTATATATATTTACGTATTTTATAATAATTAGTTTTTTATATAGTTTTTTCTCGTATTCTCATATTTGACATTTGCGATTTCTTATGGTTACGACATAAGCAAAAATTCAAGGAGATAGCAAGTGTAAAGGCTAAGGTCTAAGGATGATGTTGATTTAGATTGAAACCCTTTAGGTTTTGATGATCACACTGTTAGCAAGCTGAAAACTTGTATATGATATAAAATAGCAAGCTGTTATACATGTACTAACATGGTTTTATAAGTATTATCTTACGGATATGTTTTATCAGTATAATATGTTTAAGTACATTGACAGCAAGCTAAAAGTAGGAAAACAGAGCGTTTTAGCGAGCTGACAGCATGAAATTATTCTGTATCAGCAAGCTGGTATTGGAAAGCAAAATCTGTTTGGATATACAAGGAAGTCCGAATTTCATGGAAATTATTTAGGATCTTACTTGTACGAGTTTATCTAATATATATATNAAAAGTAGGAAAACAGAGCGTTTTAGCGAGCTGACAGCATGAAATTATTCTGTATCAGCAAGCTGGTATTGGAAAGCAAAATCTGTTTGGATATACAAAGAAGTCCGAATTTCATGGAAATTATTTAGGATCTTACTTGTACGAGTTTATCTAATATATATATATGGTTATATATTATATTACAGCTCAATTTTACTTATTCAAACATATTTTATTATTCAAATTAGTTTTCCTATTTAATAGGAGTTGGAGTTTGACTAAACTTTATCTTCTAAAACCAACTCTTATCTATATATCTAAACTTATATTGAGGCTGATTTCAAACGTTTTTATTATCATTTTATCCTTAATATACGTAAGTTTTGAATACTGGTTATTTGAATTAGTCTAATCAAATTAAACGTTGTAATTTCAGCGTTAGTTTGGGTTTGTTAATTCGAATATAAGTATTCATATAAATACATGTGTGTGTACATCTTTTTAAGAGAAGAAGAAAGTGAAGATATACTGATTTGCAAAACATATACACACATCTTCTCAAACTTAAATCTTTCTTAGATAACATCTTTAAGCTCTAGTATCCTATATCGTTATATATATACGTGAGGAGCTTATATTTTGAGTTATAATTCATTCAATTATAATCATTGATTGTAATCAAGTTGTGGTTGGATTGCTAGGCTTGTGAAAGAGGGTTCAAGGGAACTAGAGGCTAGAGAAGGTTGTACTAGGGTAGTATAGTGCTTAGAGGAAAGATTAGTTCAGTGGAACAGAGGTTTCAGCAAGCTAGGATCAGTTGCAAGGGATGAAGGATGGAATATTATTGTAATCTGTAATTGTGGTTTGATTTGATTAATAATATTCTCTCTTACTAGTTGGTAGGGGACCAGGACGTAGACCATAGGAGATTAGGGGTCGAACCTGGCTAAAAAATCTTATGTTATTTATTTTTTCTGTACTGTATTGCATATAGCAGCTAGCTGACAGTGTCTGTTAATCAATCTTAGCTAGCTGACAGGTTTAATAACTCGGTAAAATTAAAATCGATCATTGTTAGCCATAACACCTATTCACCCCCCTCTAGGTGTGCATTTTCATTTGGTATCAGAGTAGGCTATACTAATATCTTCTGTAACAGAAAAGTATAGAACAGATGGCTGACAAATATCCAATGAGAAGTTCATGCTCGAGGGCATCTCTTCTACTTGGCATAGAAAACTACAACTGGTGGAAAGGTAGAATGAAGCAGCACCTGGCCAGAGAACCCATGGAATGGAGAGTTACAGAAAAAGGTCCTTTCAAGTTTCTCACTACAGATGGTAAAGAAAAGGNGAAGCTGGATACAAAGACAAAAAGAAATCTAAAGCTTTGTTAACTTGGAGTGATGATGAAGAAGACATCTCACCAAGTTACAGTGACAACAATGATGATATGGTTAACCTTGCACTAGTTGGAATGGAGGATGATATTGTTCGAGGCTTAACTGAGGAGATCATTGCTGAAAGTGATTCTGATGATGATAAAAGTGAGGTAAACTCATTTAGATTTGATATTTCTTCTAATAATATTATTCTAGATGAACTAACCATGCAAGATCAAGATAGTATTCCATTAGATAAATATATTTTAATAAGGACAGAAAACAACAAGTTGTCAGAGAAAAATGCTTACCTTAGACAGATGGTTCAAGATTTGATGGCAAAGGTGGAATCACTAATTAAAAACAAAGAACATGTTCAAGCTACAAATGAAGTCAAAATCAAAGAGCTTGAATCAAAAATTGAAGATCTAGAAGGTTTCAACAAGATTCTGTTAAAAAGGAACAATGCTTTGGCTGATGAGATTTCTGATCTAAAGGCTAATATAGAGGCAAGAGGTGCATGTCTGGAAACATTCAAACTCAGAGAATCTGCCAAGAAAGAATCATCTCAGATTCCACTAATTTGCTTAGTGTAAGTCAGTTGCATGATGATGGTCATTCAGTTGTTTTTGATAAAGATAAATGTGTTATTACTGTTGCTACTAACCAGATTCCACTAGTTGCTAGAAGGGGAGGAAATGTGTATGTTTTAGACTTTGAATTGCAGGAAACAGCTTGTTGCTTAGCTTCTGTTGACAATGATCCAACAATCTGGCATAAAAGATTGGGTCATGTTCACATGGACTTGCTCAGCAGATTATCTAGCAAGAAGTTGGTGAGAGGATTGCCAAAATTGAAGTATGCGAAGACACAAGTTTGTGATGCATGTCAATTGGGCAAATAGATTTAAAGTTCTCATAAGGCCAAAAAGGTGGTATCTACTACAAAACCCTTAGAGTTATTGCATCTAGATTTATTTGGTCCAGAATCTTATAAGAGTATTGGGGTAAACAATATGGTTTTGTTATTGATGATGATTATACTCGTTTCACTTGGGTTTTATTCCTTCGTACTAAAGATTCTACTTTTGAGGAATTTGAGAAACTAATCAAGGTACTTGAGAACAAGCTGGACACAAGACTTGTAGGTATAAGAAGTGATCGAGGTGGTGAATTCAAGAAAGATTTTGTCACTTACTGTGAAGCAAGGGGCATCACTCATGAATTCTCTGCACCTAGAACTCCACAACAGAATGGAGTAGTGGAAAGAAA
>QRFB01005694.1:25231-39811 GCA_008931105.1 Oenanthe javanica
TTATAAAAGTATTGGAGGTAAACAATATGGTTTTGTTATTGTTGATGATTATACACGTTTTACTTGGGTTTTATTTCTTCGTACTAAAGATTCTGCTTTTGAAGAATTTGAGAAGCTAATTAAGGTTCTTGAGAACAAGCTGGACACAAGACTTGTAGGTATAAGAAGTGATCGAGGTGGTGAATTCAAGAAAGATTTTGTCACTTACTGTGAAGCAAGGGGCATCACTCATGAATTCTCTGCACCTAGAACTCCACAATAGAATGGAGTAGTGGAAAGAAAAAATAGGTCTTTGGAGGAAACTGCTAAAATCTTATTGCAGGAAAGCAAGCTGCCAAGAAGCTTTTGGGCAGAAGCAGTAAACACAGCCTGCTATGTTCTTAACAGAGTGGTGTTCAGTCTTATTCTTGAGAAAAATCCATATGAGCTGTTGAGGAACAAAAAGCCTAACATCAGTGACTTCAAGGTGTTTGGCTCAAAGTGTTTTGTCCTCAAAAAAATCGACAGGGATGGTAAATTCGATGTTAAATCTTATGAGGCAATTTTTTTTGGTTATTCTTTAATTAGTAGAGCATATAGAGTCTTTAATTTAAAGAAATGCATTGTTGAGGAGTCTATTGATGTTATATTTCATGAACCTAACAATGATCTGCCAAGAGATGAGGAAGATGATGTAGGTGATGATGATGGAAACAATAAAGCTACTGTTGGAAGTACTAAAGATACTGCAACATCAGGTAGTCAGCAAACTGACAAGACAAAGGAGCAAGCTGCTACAACATCTACTGCTCAACACAGACAGTCATCAAGCTGAAACATCTAATCAGCCAGCTGACACTACAATCTCAGTAGATGATACTATTGAACAGATGTTTAGACTCAATCTAGGAGGGTCACAAACTCCTATAGTAAGGACAACAACTTCTGCTAGAACTGTTCATGAAGAGATATCCCAACATTCTCTCCTCAAAGCTACAAGAACTGTGAAGAATCATCCACCAACACAAATCATTGGTGATGCTTCTGAGGGTGTCAAGACTAGAAGAGGGAAAGCAAACTTCTGTGCTTTTGCAGCTTTCCTAGCTCAAGAGGAACCCAAAAATGTTCAAGAGGCTTTAGAAGATGAAAATTGGATCATGGCAATGCAAGAGGAGCTGAATCAATTCAAAAGATGTGATGTGTGGGAACTTGTGGAAAAGCCTAAAGATGTTTCAGTCATTGGTACTAAATGGGTCTTCAAGAACAAAGCTGATGAATTTGGTACAGTTACAAGGAACAAGGCACGGCTAGTTGCACAAGGCTACAATCAACAAGAAGGAATTGATTTTGATCAAACTTATGCACCTGTTGCAAGGCTGGAGTCTATAAGAATGCTACTTTCATTTGCATGTTACAAGAAATTCAAGCTTCATCAAATGGATGTCAAAAGTGCATTTCTTAATGGTTATCTCAAAGAGGAAGTTTATGTCAAGCAACCTCCGGGCTTCGAGCATGAAAAGTATCCAAACCATGTCTATAAACTAAAGAAGACATTGTATGAACTAAGGCAAGCACCTAGGTCTTGGAATGAACGGTTAAGTAAGTTTCTACTCAAGAATGGCTTTATTCGAGGTAAAATTGATCCAACTTTATTCCTTAAATTTAATGGTAAGGATATATTTGTTGTTCAAATTTATGTGAATGATATCATATTTGGATCAGTTGCAAGGGATGAAGGGTGGAATATTATTGTAATCTATAATCGTGATTTTATTTGATTAATAATATTCCATCTTACCAGTTGGTAGGGGACCAGGACGTAGACCAGAGGGGATTAGGGGTCGAACCTGGATAAAAAATCTTGTGTTATTTACTTTTTATATACTGCATTGCATATAGCAGCTAGCTCACAGTGTCTGTTAATCAATCTTAGCGAGCTGATAGGTTTAATAACTCGGTAAAATTAAAATCGGTCATTGTTAGCCATAACACCTATTCACCCCCCTGTAGGTGTGCATTTTCATAGACTTGGCAATGAAAACTAATATTGGACTAACCAAGTAACAAAATCATAGTTTTTGTGAGGTTTGATTCAGATTCTTAATTTCCCTCCTTAATCATAATACCAAGAACTTGTGTAGTTAAGTGTATTTCATTACCCAATATCCATGATAGATAGTTCTTTCCGGTAATATCAAGAGCCTCAAATTCAAGTTTGATAAAATTTGACATGATGACTACAAAATATATAAAATATTAAAAGAAATTTATCATAACATTTTACATTGAATAGTTCTTTCCGGTAATATCAAGAGCCTCAAATTCAAGTTTGATAAAATTTGACATGATGACTACAAAATATATAAAATATTAAAAGAAATTTATCATAACATTTTACATTGAATAGTTCTTTCCGGTAATATCAAGAGCCTCAAATTCAAGTTTGATAAAATTTGACATGATGACTACAAAATATATAAAATATTAAAAGAAATTTATCATAACATTTTACATTGATATCTAATTATAGCATGCATAAAAAACATGTAAATTTTAATTTTAGTACTTACTACTTGAAAGTGACCAGTGTAGTATGTATATTATATGCAAGACATGTACAATATTAAAATATGAAAACTAATAAAATATTTTATGTACATATGTGCTGTGGTGTTATAAATTATAATACGTATATAATACCTACTTGCTAGATACAATGGAAGTCATGACACTATAAAGAGACGTGTAGGGCAAAAAAGAGTTAACAAGGTTTATGCATGTAATGAAAAAAAGTTAATTACGTTTAACCACCGATTCATATCATGGTGACTGATTGATATCGGAATTAAGTAATTTTTTAGAAATATTAAGAAGAGACTATGTGCCTCTTACTTGCATTAATTGGCATCAGGTTTCCGATAAGCATAATTAAGGTTGGGATATTGTGTTGGTAAGTTTGATTATCTCTACCATAGTAAAAAATATTTAGATAAGTAATTACTTGTTTTATTAGTGTTGATAAATTTATTTATTTACTTGTCTTTTCCAGGATAGGTTAAGTATATTATACCTCAAGATGGATGGCCTTGCGTGGTGATCGAGGACGATTTATAATTTCGTGTAAAAAGAAAGCATTATTCTAAATATAAAAATATTGATGAGAGGATTGAGAATAAGCCTGCTAATATTGCATTGGAAGAATTTAAACTTCTTTTACGGTACTTAGGGCGACGTGGAAGGGCAAGTATAATTTGTCTATTACTTCCCAGTTAATTAATTTAATGCTAAGGTTTTTGTTTTATTGTTTAACTAGTCGAGTAAATGTTTTTATAAATTCGCTAAAATTAAAATTATAAGGAATTAATTTTATAATTTTTAAAAAAATTAAATAAAGAATTACAATACTATATAAATTAGTTAAAATAATATATTAAACTGTTTAATAAATAAATAATTTATAATTGTATATATGTATGTGTGAGAAATATATTAAAATTATCGAGGTAAAGTGAGATACAAATTAATATATATATATATATATATATATATATTATCACTTTGATAAAATAAATAACATCAGTTATAATTTAATTTTTCAATATCATTTATAGATAGTCTTTATAATCTTATAAGAAAATATCTTAAATTTTATTATATATTAATCATTGTTAATTTTTCTAAAAAATCAAATGTGAGCTTTTTTTAAAAAATATAACAAGAATGTTAAATTCTAACCTTTAACATGCTCTTTTATATTGGTTTGTATTGGTTTTAAACATATTTTCTGAATAATGAGCCATTTTATCGTTATTTATTTAAATCTCAAATAGAATTTATATCGATAACATATTAAATAAATTTTATCATTTATAAATAAAAATTATAATATGAGTATTAAATTCTAATTATTAACATGTTACTCATCATTACGCCGCTCTCTCATTTGATCGTCAATTTCTTTTTTAAACTTATATTTAAAAAAAATTCTTACCGAATAAGTCTGCTAGAAAACAAACACTGATGTTGTCAGAGAATAACAAGGAACAGAGTTTATGTTGCTGTCAGAGTTTAGGAAGCTGTCGATCAGAGTTTACTCTATTAGAAAATATTCAATCAGAGTTTACTCTAACAGAGAATGATCTATGAGAGATTATCAAACCGACAAAGTTTATTATCAAAGTTTGTGAAGGAAACAGACAAATGAGAATTTGATTTGGATAGTGAAGAAGGAATTCGAATGTAAGTCTAAATTACCTTATTGAAAGTATTCTTTTCATTATCTATTTTGTAGTTGGTTTTATAACTGTGTCTATATAAACACAAAAATATGTTAACATTATTGTAACATTCAAGTTATATTTTTCTCATAACCTAGCAGCTCTTGAGAACAGTGAATTTCTTGAGAGAGTTTTGTATTCAAGTTCATTATCAATAATACAAAACAGTGTTTCTTTTATATATTTTTATTCTTGATCAATTATTTAGTATCTATTATATTCAACCCCCTTCTATAATAGAGTATTATCTCGGCAAACAAAGTTAGCTTACATTTAATATATTTTACTTTTATAAGAATTTTATTTTGCTAAATTACTTTTATAAGAATTACATTTAGAATATGTTAAAATTTACTAATTAGAGTCCTAATTAAAATGTAAATAATAATTAAAATTCTAATTGAAAAGTAAGTACTAATTAGAAAAATAGTTTGGAGGCTTTATCGTTTTTTCTTTAAGTCGTAATTAGAAGATAAGTTCATATTTTCTTAAAAGACACATAATTAGAAGATAAATAATAATTAGACTATTATTAAAAACCAAATATAAATTTATATAAATTTTAAATACATAAATTCTAAAAAAATAGAAAAATAATTTCGAGCGGTTTTAAACCACTCGAGAATTCTCCGATATTAACAGGCTTCTCCTTTATGAGTCGGAAACATATTTTCACATAATTAGAAGATAAAGAGTAATTAGACTCTTATTAAAAAATAAATAGAAAATTATATAAATATTAAATACATAATTCTAAAAAATTATAAAAATAATTTTGAGCGCTTTGAAAGCACCCGAAAATTTTCCAATTTAAACGATTAACAAGCTCCTCTATAATGAGTCCATAATGAGCTGCTCTCTCCTGAAACAAATTTTTCACCAATAAATCGCTCTATCATTTTTTCTTTAGATCTCTCATACAATTATTTTTATAAAACTTAATAATTAGAATATTTTAATATTTACTAATTACATTATTCTTAATTAGAAGGTAAGTAGTAATTGAAATCATAATTAGATTATAAGTATTAATTTCATTAGACTTATAATTTTAATATGTTACTCATTAAGCCGCTCTCTCGTTTGGTCGCCAATATCTTTTTTATAATTTTATTAAAATTATTTTTGTATCGTTATTTATTTAAATCTCAAATATAATTTATATCGATAACATATTAAATAAATATTATTATTTATAAATAAAAATCATAATATGAGTATTAAATTCTAATAATTAATAAGTTACTCATTATTAAGTCGCTCTCTCGTTTGGTCATCAATTGTTTTATGATTTTATGATTTAATTATTTTTGTTATAGAATAAGTCAACTTATATTTAATATATTTTACTTTTGTAAGAATTATTTTTTTTTAATTACTTTTATAATAATTATAGTTGAAATAAGTTCATACTTACCGATTAGAATCCTGATTAAAATATAATTAATAATTAAAATCCTAATTAAAGTGTAAGTACTAATTAGATTCTTATTAGAATACAAATAGTAATTTATATAATTGTTTTAATAAATAAATTTTAAAAAATTAGAAAAATAGTTTCAAGACTTTATCGTTTCTTCATTAAATCATAAATTGAATATAAGTTAATATTTTTTTTAAAAGATACATAACTAGAAGACAAATAGTAATTAGACTCTTACTAAAAGACAAATAGAAATTTATATAAATTTTAAATACATAATTCCAAAAAACAAGAAAAATAATTTTAAGCCATTTGAAAGCATACGAGAATTCTCCAATTTAAATGATTAACAGGCTCCTCCATAATGAGTCGCTCTCTCATGGAACATATTTTTCGTCAATAAATCGCTTTATCATTTTTTTTTCATTAGATCTCTCATACAATTATTTTTATAAAACTTACAATTAGAATATTTTATTATTTACTAATTAGATTCTTAATTAGAAGATAAGTAGTAATTGAAATTCTAATTAGATTATAAGTACTAATTTCATACGACTTTCAAGTAGAGTAAGTTAATATTTCCTTATAAGACTTTGAATTATAAGACAAGTAGTAATTAGACTCTTATTAGAAGGCAAATAAGAATTTATATAAATTTTTTATACATAAATTCTAGAAAAATTAGAAAAATAGTTTCGAGCGATTTGAGAGGACATGTGATTCTCCTTTATTATATATATATAGATATATATATAGATTCTATCTTTAGGAATCGGTAGTAGATTTGGAGTTTCATTAAGTTGGTCATTGTGTAGATGTTATACAACCATCTTCATTCCTTTTTAACTAATCTTTTTATTTTCTTATATCATTTTAATTAATTTCATGTGTAATACTCGAAGGGCCTGATATGGAAGATTAATCATCTAAAAGGGTTGAACTTTTCTTGACAACATGCAAACGGAAAGGTCGTAAGTACAAGTCAACGACTACATTGATCAAATATGATGAGAAAAATTGCACCAATGCATTTCTTGATGATGATTTGTCTCATGAACCGTCTTTGTTGGTTGGGAAACGTATCAAAACAGCAAAATTGTGAAATGGTTTTTCAGATGCTTATATACAACAATTGAGAACAAAGATAAGGAAACAGGCTATGGATGAAATGGAAGAAAATTTAAACTAAAAAGTGCTAGAAGATCTTGTGCAAGTGCTTAAAAGGTTGGGAGAAGCTAATCCCAATTTTAATGTTAATATCAAGGACTTCTGTAATACTTGCACTGAAGACGGGGATTGAACTCTAATAAATCAAGGCGTTAAAACTGATCAAGGAACTAATATTTAGAGGTGCTATGAGAGTCGACTTATGCTTTTATCACTCACTCTTTTCCCACTTTCCTTTCTTCTTTTCCCCTTCCCCTTAAACCCTAGCAGCCGCCCCCTCCTTTCTTCCCATCTTTCCTTTGTCTCCATGCTTCCTCACCATTTTACTCCTTCCCGTGAATCTTTCCTTTGTCTCTATGTTGATCTCACTCCCAATTTGTTGGGTTTGTCTCATTTGAAAACTCCCATGAAATCTTCCTTTGAAGTTGTTAACGAGCCGCCTTCTCTTGAAACAGTATGACATATGCGTCAGTTAAAAAACATGATACACGTCTGCTCAACAGACAGACGCATATGGCAGAGTCGTATAATCTATTAGGTATATACGTCTGTTGAAGAACAGACACATATAATTATTATACGTCTGTTCTCGACAGATACGGACGCATAAAGTTAGAAACAGTCAAACTTTATTTTATATGACTGCTTATGTTTACCTGACTCATAAGATTACTTGCGTCAGCCTGAAACATACACATAAAGATGTAAACAGACGCATAAACATCACTTCTTGCATTAGCTACCCATGAACAGACATATATAGGATACTTTATGCCTCTGTTTTTCTATAAAACAGACCCATATTGNCATAAACTTTATTTTATATGACTGCTTATGTTTACCTGACTCATAAGATTACTTGCGTCAGCCTGAAACATACACATAAAGATGTAAACAGACGCATAAACATCACTTCTTGCATTAGCTACCCATGAACAGACATATATAGGATACTTTATGCCTCTGTTTTTCTATAAAACAGACCCATATTGTTCATTTTTTATATATTTTCATCCGTACTTGTTGCCACCTATTTACTAAAACACCAAATGCAGATGAATCTGAAGATGAGAATAAAACACTTAGATTTAAAATAAAATGCTTAATAAATTCATCAACCATTCAGTTTACAATTGATAAAATAAAAATTACAAAGATAGGCAGTAGTAGCCATTAACTTGCTGATAAATACAGAGCAAATTAGCAAATCACTCTGCAGTTAATCAAGTCATAACATGTTACAATGCACAACCAATAAATAATAACTAGTGTCACTTAACCGAATTTGAATTCCAGTGAACAGCAGACGAGGGATCAACAAAGAGCTCGATCAGCAGCAAGTTATGTAAGCTAATGAGTGAGCATGATCCTATTACAATTTACATTAGATGAATAGACCTGAAAAAACATAATATACATAAATTAACATAAAATCATAGATTGCAAAATAAATAAAAATATATACCTCTTGATCAGGCCTAAAATAAGGAGGCGAACAACNGAGTTTGAAATGGGTTAAATGTGTTTGTACCACATTGAATATGTAATATGGGAGTGGGTGCTTTATATGCATATATGTGCAAGGGTAGTGTCAACTACTAAGGCATGTAGTGTGCATNGGACTTGTTATGTATTTCGTGTTAGTTTTATTTAATAGAATTAAAAAGCCCATAAGAGTATATATGTTTTTACTTTCACAATATGTCTATATTCATAAAGGGACATTCTAGTTTTAACCTAAAGGTACTCCCCGAAAGCNTCGGGTCGGGTCGGGTCGATTTGGGCGAATGTCTCGGCGTCTCGCGTACGCGAGGCGACTTGGGCGAGGAATTTTATTACATGATTAATTAATTTAATTATGACTTTAATATTATTTTAATATGAATATTCAGTCAGTATGTAACTGTCAGAGAATATATATTCTGTGTCTGATCAGAGTTTGCAAAATTGGAGCTGGGTCAGAGTTTAACAAACTCTGATGGACTAGCTCAGAGTTTAACAAACTCTGATGGTCAGATCAGAGTATAGTGCATGGTCAGAGTTTAGCAGTAAACTCTGATGGGCTGTGCTGGTCAGAGTTTAGCAGTAAACTCTGATGGGCTGTGCTGGNCTAGAATCTAAATACAATATCATTGCTTTAAGACATTTAAAATACAATTTTAGGTTGGTGAAATCTCGATGAATATAATTTGTGATAAGACACATCACGAGTGGAGGGAGCATAGGTACACAGTGGATAGTATACATTTTAGAATCCTCTCTCATTATTATAATTATCCAATTTAAATCTGATCTGAATATCAGGCGTATTGCGATTCCGGGCAAAATAGCTTTAGATGAATGTCAATGCAAAATGTAACATAAAATTCAAATTTGATCATTAGAGTTGTTTAATACTTAAATGAACCAAGTAAATATAGTTTAGACAAAACTCCATTTTCATGAATGCATATCGAACATTAGTATGCGAATTTTAAATAAAAGCACAAAATCACTACCGCAGCAAGGCCAAAGAGAGGAATTCCTACAAATTTTAAACAAAAGCACAGAATCACTACCGCAGCAAGACAAAGAGAGGAATTCGCATGAGTGCCAAGTATACAGCAAGTAACAAAATACAAGTTGTGGCCAATTAAAATTAGAAAATAACATGTTTTTTTGTTTTTTGATAAAATCATTGAGCATGTATGGATGTAATTATGCCACTCCGGCAGGAAACTAAGACAAGTAGTGGTTATAAAGTAAATTCTATTCTTTCACAATAATTGTAACTTAACCCTTCCATTACTTTTATGAGGTTGAGTTGCCTAAAAAAGCATTTTACAACATGCGAGTATATTAGAAGTCTGGCCCATGGGTTAGCATACAAAATTTAAATCTTTATATTTTACAATTTTGGTCTCGGTTAGCATAAAAAACCAGATCTTCATATTTGACTTGTATTCTATAAAACTATATAAAACTTAATGAAATAACCTAGCAGCGTGACAAAACCAACAATATGTAAATATTGCAATTATTATATCATTTAATACTTAATTAATAACAAAATTAATAACTCAATCCTCAATGATTTAAGATAAGGCAAAACTTTTGAATTTTTGTATTTAAATTGCTAATTGCAAAATACAAAACTTAAATTACAATTTGACATACCATGCCATATGCAACTTAAGACAGAGTTTAACATAATAAAATTGGGAATAAGAAATTTCAATGCATGGTACAAGAAATATACCATCACTGCTTATTCAAGAGATGGCGTCATGAACAAAATTATTGTGCCTCACATAGCTTCCATCATAGAAAAAATAAGTAGACCTCCAATACCTTAAAAAAGCTCCCCGTGTCACTAAAAAAAGAATACAACTCATACTTGTAGAATAAACGATCATAAATAGGTTTCATAAGGTAAACAAAAATTGTTACCAGTAAAAGTCAATTTCTCTTGGTTAAATATCATGCATATAAACTCAAGTTGAAAAGGGATGTCATATTTCAGAGCTTCCATCCCAGTTTCCTAACATTTTATAATGACGTACTCGTGCGTGAGCTGAATGTCCTGAAGTCTTTTTGATAGTCTACCTGCAAGTTAAGTCACGGGCTAAATATATATATACTCATGTAACACATTACCTTTGATCAGGCATATCAAGAGGAAGATCTATATCACGTTTTGAGACTCGTCATGTCTCAATTGTCCTAAGTAATTTGATAATAAAAGTTCAATAACTATTTCTTTTCAGAGAAGTAACTACTCATGTTTTTGGAATGAATTTAACAATTCCCTGATAAACATTAGTCACTGTATAGATCTTTTGTGGCTCTTGAAAACGCATGTGTGGCAACGATTGTCATGTGCAACACAAACTCCTATATAGCCGGGTATGATTTTGTTATGTACTTTTTATTGAACTGTCATGTGTTACATACTTTTCACAGTTTAAGTTTTTCAAGGATGTGGCCGGATATACTGTGATAGCCAGGGAAGCTGGATGAGTTGTGTTTGAACCATAAGAATTTATTTTGCTAAAAAGATGAACATTTAATTTGTTATGTGCTAAAATTTTCTTCTAAGATATCAACACTTATTTATGCCCCTGTGTTGAAGACTTTCTATTCTACCTCATCTAAACTTGATAAGGGCCTTCACGGTCATTATATTGAAATTTATAATTAGTTTTTATTTGACATGCATTTTGGCAAACACTAACCTGTATAAAATGGAATGGTTTTTTCAGATCAAGTAAAGATTTTGATATTACATTTGAGTGAGTAGCAGCTGCAAACCCTTATGTGAACCTCAAAAAGGGCAAAACGGCAGCCAAAACAGAATACATATCACATTAAGAAGCTAAAAAATAAAACCCAATGGGTTTTTATAGGAGACTGGATGCAAATCAAACTAACCACTGCAATTCTTAGATTGCCAATAGAGAGAGGTGGGATCACCTGGAGGGAAGTAAAATTCCAGATTCTAAGAAGCTCTCTCGTCCGCGAATAAAAAGCCCATAGCTCTTTCTATAGTAGAAAAAGAAGTCGAATTTAAAAGTAGCTAGAGGCCGACATCATTATCATTATTGGACGGAATCAAACTTTTAGGCAAACAACAAAGATGACACTATAAAAATACAAATTTGTCACGCAATTAGATAAAAAAGCAGGTTTGAAAGAGGTTAGAATAGGATATGTACCTAATTCTTCCATGAATTTCCAACCAAAAATATTGTTGTGTTTCTGCGTGGAATGAGGTTTGTATCTATAAGCTCGCTCTTCCATGGAAGATGACTTGATCGTATATGGCTGTAGAAGGTGATATCGGTGGCTAAACGAAGAGGAAGAATTGCAGCTCATATACATATAGCTCTTGCTCGGAAATCTCAATCACATGGATATAAAAAGGCTAGGAGAACAAAGTGAAAAATTATGCAAAGGCTATTAGCCAAAACAGTCTCCCTTGCACAAGTTTGTTCTTTAGGATTTTTTTTCTAAGTACACACCCTCCATATCCCTTATAATATACAGGGTTCTAATTCATTTATAAATGATTAATTTTACTACACATGTTAGCTACACTATACAATTGATATATGTTAGCTTCACTAAGCTTCACCAGATCGATGAAGCTAGATTATGTCTTAAGTGATCCAAGTATTCTATTGGATAAAAAAGAGAATAAGACCAACTTTTTTACTTTTTCCTGGTTAGCCAAACCATCAAACGCCATCAATAGTCTCNGAAGCTAGATTATGTCTTAAGTGATCCAAGTATTCTATTGGATAAAAAAGGGAATAAGACCAACTTTTTTACTTTTTCCTGGTTAGCCAAACCATCAAACGCCATCAATAGTCTCATAATTAATGAAAATGTGGGAATAAATAAGCAAATACTTATTATATATACTAAGATTCTAATAAGGTGATTAATCTTGCTAGAAATTCATACGTGCAAGTGGAAGCAAATACAAAGTTGGTCTTGTTCCTTATTTTGGGAATACACTTGTTTTTGTTCCAAATCTAGTATTAAATTGTAGAAATAATCTAATCCTAAGTTCAGTGACTGAACATACCTCAACCGAAACATACAAATGACAGTCAGCAAGTAAAAAAGCTAGTAATCCGTTACTACCACTTACAGACCAAGTTTCATTAGCCTGCATAGATTAAAATATAAGGATTAGAAAAATGAAAGCAGTCACAGAAGAATCAATATGCAAAAATAGAATAAGAGGAATCTGAGTGTGCCCTATTTATTAACTCTCACAATAACTTCTTGTTTACTCTCTTTCTGTTCATGTTCTTTTTATCATGCCGCATGTACACCTCCTTTGCATTACTGCGAAGGTGACAGCAAAAAGCTGCAAATTTCTATAAGGGCTCTCATCGTATGAAGACTATGCATGCATATTAGATTCTCAATTAAACAGATTGTATCTTAGGAAAATCGATTCTTGCAAAAACATAAAAGAGCATTCAGCTTATTACGATTCTAAAATTACAAGCTGCATTGAAAATTATTAAGTAGAATCGGAATATTCATAATCCATATTGAAGGAATACCTGATTACAAGATCACAACTTGTTTGGAAAACCTTTTTGGGTATTAATCCTACTAACCCTTCAAACTTTTGTTTTCAAAGACATGATGGGATGATGAAATGGGCTCTAGACATGCTTCAGTTTTCAGTTATTACAGATTTGGATGCATGCATAAGAAATGTAAAATTTATTGTATTGTGAGTTCGAGTTTTTTCTGCTATATTATGTCATCTCATTTTCACGAAGTAGGAAGACTATGCCTAAATTATGTACATTTAAAGTGGTTGTAAAATTTGTAGTATAATGATTTTTTTGCGAGGATTGTTTGAAAAGTCATACAATCTATATATATCCAAATGTTGGTCATTGCAGGAGTAGGTGTGTTTTTGTGTCATTAATGTATTTTTTTTGCCAAGTGTGTCATGAATCTTAATTAATTAATATTACACCCAGTTCTTACATAATTCGTACTTAAAACCAGTCATCCAAAAGTTGGATGTTTCAGTACTTAAAAACTGGAAGAAATACTTGAGAAAGATTTGTTTTACCAGTTGGATGTAAGAAACACATCCTTTATGTGCTCCGTTTTGTGTCTTTTAGACTTTAGGTTAACTACATTTTAGTTGTTGTTATAAAATCAGCTCTTTTATTTTATATATTAAATTGTATGCAATAATTTTGTTTGAAACTAAATATTGTAGCATGAATGTCGAAGGTTCAACTTGCATCCAAAGGTTTATCTCGCACAAATGAAGATTTAAAGTTTCAACCCGCAACCAATGTTTTACCTCACAGTAGTGAACCTTCAGAAGTTCAACCTGTACTTAAAGGTCAGTTTGCAGTCATGCTTCCCTACTTTCCTTACTAGAAGAAAGTATATTCTTCTCAGATAGCCCTTCACTTTTACACGAGGAGAAGAGTTCCTTTTACACGATGGAAAGAAGGTGGTAGATTTTGGAGAGAAAATCTGTGAGAGCATTNAAGGTGATTAATCTTGCTAGAAATTCATACGTGCAAGTGGAAGCAAATACAAAGTTGGTCTTGTTCCTTATTTTGGGAATACACTTGTTTTTGTTCCAAATCTAGTATTAAATTGTAGAAATAATCTAATACTAAGTTCAGTGACTGAACATACCTCAACCGAAACATACAAATGACAGTCAGCAAGTAAAAAAGCTAGTAATCCGTTACTACCACTTACAGACCAAGTTTCATTAGCCTGCATAGATTAAAATATAAGGATTAGAAAAATGAAAGCAGTCACAGAAGAATCAATATGCAAAAATAGAATAAGAGGAATCTGAGTGTGCCCTCTTTATTAACTCTCACAATAACTTCTTGTTTACTCTCTTTCTGTTCATGTTCTTTTTATCATGCCGCATGTACACCTCCTTTGCATTACTGCAAAGGTGACAGCAAAAAGCTGCAAATTTCTATAAGGGCTCTCATCGTATGAAGACTATGCATGCATATTAGATTCTCAATTAAGCAGATTGTATCTTAGGAAAATCGATTCTTGCAAAAACATAAAAGAGCATTCTGCTTATTACGATTCTAAAATTACAAGCTGCATTGAAAATTATTAAGTAGAATCGGAATATTCATAATCCATATTGAAGGAATACCTGATTACTGTGAATGCACACCTAGAGGGGGGGTGAATAGGTGTATATGACTAACTAAGGCCAATTTT
>QRFB01005695.1:0-30025 GCA_008931105.1 Oenanthe javanica
CTTTTCTTTAGTTGAGTTACATAAATTATAGTGTTACAAGTTTAAACACTCTGCCTTTCACTTGTGAAACAGGGTTTGGGAACTAGAGAACTGGAGAAGGCTGTACTAGGGTAGTATAGTGCTTAGAGAGCTAGAGAGTTCGATAGAACAGGGTTTCAGCAAGCTAGTATCAGTTGCAAGGGAATATGGGAGGAATATTATTGTAATCTTGTAATCGTGGTTGGTTTTGATTAATAATATTCTCTCTTACCAGTTGGTANGTGGTTGGTTTTGATTAATAATATTCTCTCTTACCAGTTGGTAGGGGACCAGGACGTAGACCATAGGGGATTAGGGGTCGAACCTGGCTAAAAGTCTTGGTGTTATTTACTTTTTCTGTACTGCATTGCATATAGCAGCTAGCTGACAGTGTATGTTAATTAATCTTAGCTAGCTGACAGGTTAATAACTTGGTAAAATTTAAAATTTGTCATTGTTAGCCTTAACACCTATTCACCCCCTCTAGGTGTGCATTTTCAAACACTACAATATTACTTGTGATTTAATTTACAGGAGGTTTCAAAAAAGCACAAGACAGCTTAGTGATGAAAATGCGCTTTGGAATAGCAAAGATGGAAGGGAAGGCATATGTAATATGTTGGTGGCGAGGTGGTATGTGAAGTGAATTTTTGATAGCTATGGGTTAGCGAGTGAAGTACTCTTTAAAAGCTTGAAATTTTCTTGTACTTCAAGTGAAGACAACTTCGTAGTAACACTAACACAATGTGTTTAAAGTTTCAGAGTCTACTCTTAACTTGCAAGGGAGTTAATTTAGACCATTAACTTGAAAGTTGAAACCACCAAGTTCTCATATCAAACCATGTTGGTGTATATAATCTTCTGTTTCTTCCCCCATAATCAACTCTAATTTGTAGTCATTTGTAGTTTGAAAAAGGAATTGATCGTGGTTTTGAACTTGTTCTTTCGATGATCACTCTTAATTGATTAATTAGTAGATTTAAAGTGCCCCATCTTTCAAAAATCATAGGGAAAAAATATGGGGACTAGTTGTTTACATTTCTTGATTGTACCTCATTCATCACTTTCGTGATACACATTTTTTTCTCGTTCTAAAATTTTAAATTTTAAAAAACTATCATTGTTTTTCAAAATGAAAAAATTTATACAAAATAAAAATTTTAAGAATATAATTAATCTGCTTATTCAAATATGCATGAATAGGATGATCGAGGGTGATATATAGGACGGGGTATATATGATCTTATCTTTAGCTCAGGATTGGAGGTGAATTTAAAATGGGAGAATCGAAGATGGAGGAGATGTCTCTTCCAAGCCTGTTCGAGCAGGCTCATGTTTTAGCCTCTGAATCTTCTGCTGATAAGGTTTCTTTTATTTTGTACCAATCATATCTAATTTCTTCAGATTTTTGTTATATATTGTTTATTTGTTTGTAATATTTAATTGTTATAATGTAGGAAATGGTGAGAATGGGGTGCCAAGCATTGAGACAGTGCGAGGAGATGGTTAGCAAATTAGGGCTTTTTTCATCGAATGAATCAAAAGAAGATATTAGCACCACCAATCTCAAGTATCTTTTGGTAATCTTCTCATATATAGTTGTATAGTTTACTTCTTATATAGTTGTTTCTTCCGATCATAGCATAAGAGTGTTACTCGACAACTATCTTACCATGGTCTGCTACTTTTGGGTGTATGTGAGTAGTGAAATAAAGCTAGGAGTTGTTAATTTTTGCATCTGTGCTTGTTATTACAGGGAACAAGAGTCATCAACATTAAATTGGCATTTTTTTAATGTTATTTTTGGCCAAGAGAAGATTTTTACAGCCAAAGAATTGTTACTTTTGCTGCTCTGTACATGTATTACCTGAAATTAGATAGTACAGTGTTAGAAGCTGTATGTAGATTTAAGCTATTTTGGCTGGAAAAAGGGTTTGATTAAATTATATTATTAGGAAAAAATGGGGCTTAATATGTCTAAATTATGTTAATACAAGGTGGCAAACTTCATAGTCAAAAAGGTATTTCAGACTGATCTAAATTGTAATCTAGTTTGGTTAATCGATTACGTAGAGAAGATAAATCAAGTACTTGTGTAGGTTTTAGTTGGAGAAAAATTAAAATTGACAATAAATTCTTTAGTACGTATTGCAGCCAGAGTTGTGGAATGAAGCTAGAAAGCCTTTTATTAGGGGGTGTTTGGCTTAGCTTATAAGTAATAAGTTACTTTTTTTAAAAAATATTTTCATATATTTTTTTTAAAATTAATATTTATTTTAGAAATTTAAGACCAAATCTTATTTTCAAATTTGAAAATAAGTTACTTATTTTCAGAAAAAGTACATATATACCAACTTTTTCAGCTTATAAGCTGCGTATAAGTCCAGACAAACGGGGCTTATATCTTGTCATTACTTGTGAGAATACATAAGCAGCCACATTGAACTCGGACAGCAAAACATAGGAAATTCGTCACTGGTATATTAGAACAAAGGCTNTTATATCTTGTCATTACTTATGAGAATACATAAGCAGCCACATTGAATTCGGACAGCAAAACATAGGGAATTCGTCACTGGTATATTAGAACAAAGGCTGAAACACTCTAACACCTTCAATTGTGAAGCACTTGTAGTCCCATTATCTGAATTTATGTAGTCATAAATTCCTTTTGGTTGGGATTGACAAATCTACTTGTGATCTTCCTGCTCCGGGAGCTTTTCTGGCCAAAGAATAGTTGCTTTGCTACCTTGTACATGTATGACCTGCAATTAAATATATATCAAGTAAAATGCTAGAAGCTCTATGCATATTTAAGTTTGTCTGCAAAAGGGTAGATCAAGGTATATTAGGTAACGCCGGGGTTTAACAAGTTAAAACATAATGTTTCATGGTCGAAAAGGTTTTTTAGTGTAAAATAATTTTCTTTGGGGCTCAATTACATGGTTACAAATTAATAAATCGAGTGGAGTATATTGTAGTTAAAATTTTGATGATGAATTTTCAAGTTTACACCTCATGAGAAAAATTAGTCATTATACACGCTAGTACAAATTACCATGGTATCTCGTTGGAATTGGTAATTATCTCATACCTAGATGCAAATCAAATTTATGTCCAGTGTTGTCGAAAGTCCGTAGCGCAAAACTCGTTAGAGCCCAGGTGCGAAGCGCAAAAGCGAGGTATGCACTTCATTGAAGCGAGGCGCACAATTTACAAAAATTCATAAATATATTACTTAGGTTCATATATATAATTACTTTGGTTTATAAAATAATACATTAAATGACACGTCTAGGGCAAAAAATAACATAATCCATACTTCATAATATATTGAAGATAAAATATTTCAGAATAAAAATCGTAGCATGGTGGGAGAGGAAAAAGAACCTCTCTCCGCATACGGTTCAAGTGGCGAAGGCCCGCTTGGTAAGTGCTTCGTTGTAGCCAAGCTTACCCTCGACCGCGATTGCTCGTCACTTTTGTCCGCCTTATTCCGTCACCCGAGATCTAAGTCAGCACTGCCTTCCATCCATATCATAATAAATAGAGTTTTCCGAAAAAACTTGCTAGTGGAGGAAGACCTCCCAGCGATAAGAGACATAGGGCTAAAGAGAGAGCCAAAAAAGGATCTTTCATATATAATCCTGCATACTCTCGAATGTTGAGAAGGTTATCCTCACTGGGTTTCCGAACCATTTGGGTTGGAGGGAAATAGTGCATCAAGATGTTTGTGAGGCCAACTTGATCCTGACCCGAATTGATCGGGTCATGTAGGAAAAAGGTTCAAGTCTACCGGTCTGTTAGGATGCCTCAACTGCATTAAACTTGTAGGGTTAAAACAATTCTAAAATTTAACATCTAAGATTTGAAATTTAAAATTCATAGCAAAGTTCCAGACTTCCATTTCCAAACATTGTAATTAGTAAAAATTTCATACATCATCTTCATATTGAAAATCCTCATCAAAATCATCTTCAAATCTTGACCAAATTTGAACTCTTGTTATTCATCTTCTTTTTCGTTATTTTGATTATAATTTCGATTATGACATTGAGTAGGCTCTCCGGTACCAGAAGTTTTTGCAACTGTTTCTATCCTAATCCATCATCATCAGAGAATATGGGACCATTATCTTCATCTAATTCCCCATCTAAGATTCCAACCAGTTGCTCATTGCTTTCATCAACATCAAAAAATGGTATACTGGCTAGAAGCCTAAAATACTTACTTTATTTGGCCTTCGATGTTGTATTTTTTTCTTGGGTTACATTTGTTGGCCCCTGACCCAATAACATTAATTCTATCATTATCTACAAAGCTTCAGTAAAGGGCGTTTTGTGTGTCTCGTGCTTCAGTAAAGGGCATTTTCAGATCGGTTTGAATTTAAAACCCAAACTAATTAAGCGGTTCGGTTTTTAATTTTTCAGTTTCGATTTTGGATCGGTTTTATTCGGATCAATTTTTACCTGTTTTTACGGATTTCGGTTTCGGTTTCATTTCAATTTTTTACTCAGCCCTAGTTTAGATAGATATTTCTATATTTTTTTTCCTTCCCTTAAAATAAAATTTTATTGATACTTAACGAGTAATGCTGGGTATACCAAATATTATCCCAAATTTTTTCTCAAAATGATATGACATAACATATGACAAGTTTTAATTCATAGGTACATATATATGCATGCGAGATCGTATATTATTATTAATAAAGTTACCATTTACCTGAGCGATACTCCAACAGAATTATTTATGAAATATTAATTTATAGAGTTTGTGCACAACATTGAATAAAACCAACGTAAACCTCTTTCCTCACTCACTCCTCTGTATCTCCGCCCTTCACTTTGCAACCAGCTCCAAACCATCTCCAAACTCCTCAACACCCCTCGACATTATCTCCCCCCTCATAACCCCCTCTCTTCAAGTACACCCCCATTTTCTCAACTCTTCATTTCACACACACACACACACTACAATGGCTTCTTCAGCTCTAGCCCATTCTTTGTTTTCTCCTCTCCATTCTCACTCACCCATTTCTAATCGGACCCTCTTAACCCCATCTCTAGCTTTGCCCCGGAAACAATTTGGTCCCATTTTCGGATCTTTCCCATTCTTATCCACTCAATCTAGCTTGACCCACAAAAGTTTGATTGTCAATTGTAACCCACCTGACAAAGATTCAACTAATCAAGAACTTCCCATTGAATTGAGTATGCTTACATATATTTCACTTCAATTTAGTGTTTTTTTAGTATAATAAAGTTGGGTTTTGATTAATTTTGTGATTTGTTTTTGTTTGTTTTTTCAGGGTACCCTGCATTTCCAACTGTTATGGATATTAACCAGATTCGTGAGATTTTGCCTCACCGGTTAGTCATTCTTTTTATTATTATTTAAGTGAAATTGTTGTTTTTAATGTTGATTTGGTTGAATTTTAATGAAAGATGTGATTTTGATATGTGGCTTATTTGTTTCTTGAAAATGTAGCTTTCCGTTTCTTCTAGTTGATAGAGTGATTGAGTACAAAGCTGGGGAATCTGCTGTTGCTATCAAGAATGTGACAATCAATGATAACTTTTTTCCGGGGCATTTTCCAGATAGGCCAATCATGCCTGGTGTGCTCATGGTTGAGGTAATTGCTTAATTTTATGCAAGAAATGTCCTATTTTTCTTCTTGTGTGTGTATTGTGTCAACTAGATTTAAAGCTCTACCTTTATCGTATGAATGAATTCTTTTTGCATATAATGTGATCTGTATGTATGGCTAGACATGTTAAACTGTTAAAGTATATCATAGAAACTTTGAATTATATTATACCAACTTTTATTTATGTGGTAAATTCTTGTAATATGTGATAATTACAAAATGTTGTAAAGTACCATGATTTAGCTTGCTTTTATAAAGTTGGTGAAGCTTCTGGTTGTTGGGTTATCATTTGTTTCCAGTTTATGGTCACCTGTTGTAGTGATATGCAAAACAATTTGTTACTGACTACATTATTTTCAATTCACTGTTTTATGCAAAAGCATCAGTTTACATAATAAAAAACCAACATACTCTAGTAGTAAAGTTTTGTTAAGGTCTCAAGGGTGATGTCATATACTTGATATTATGTGTTTGATGTGTCATTTAAGTTTGTTATAATTGTAGTGAGATAAGAGGATAAGAGAGTAAGAAACATAAGTAACGGCTTTATTAGGTGTTTTAAAAAATATATATCTTTTCCTTTGTTTGGAAATAAGTATATACCAAAAACTCTAATGTTTTGGGTAAAATAACTTGCCCTTGTACGGTGATGCTCAACATATTTTCTATTAATTAGTGCAAGTTCAGTAGGTACTATTTCCAGATAACTAATACAACAATTNGAACAATTTTTTTTTTAAAAAGTGATAATTTTTTTATTAAGACTAGATGCTTTTCTTATTAACTATTTGGCAAGATACACATAAGACTATACACATTGAATGTCTATATTGAGACATACTTAATAGAGTGTATCTTTTAGTAAATGATTTTCAAGGCGCTATTTTGTTGTAATATATTGCCCATCTTTTGGGATTATTATATTTTCACTACTTAATCCTTGAGATCTTCATCATTCATTTACTATAAACAAATGCACTAATTAGTACAACCTACNAAAAAAAAAAAATCTTTTCCTTTGTTTGGAAATAAGTATATACCAAAAACTCTAATGTTTTGGGTAAAATAACTTNTAAAAAATATATATCTTTTCCTTTGTTTGGAAATAAGTATATACCAAAAACTCTAATGTTTTGGGTAAAATAACTTGCCCTTGTACGGTGATGCTCAACATATTTTCTATTAATTAGTGCAAGTTCAGTAGGTACTATTTCCAGATAACTAATACAACAATTTTTTTAAAAAAAGTGATAATTTTTTTATTAAGACTGGATGCTTTTCTTATTAACTATTTGGCAAGATACACATAAGACTATACACATTGAATGTCTATATTGAGACATACTTAATAGAGTGTATCTTTTAGTAAATGATTTTCAAGGTGCTATTTTGTTGTAATATACATCTTTTGGGATTATTATATTTTCACTACTTAATCCTTGAGATCTTCATCATTCATTTACTATAAACAAATGCACGAATTAGTACAACCTACCAACAGTATGCTGGAACATATAATGTGTGACATGGCAAGTTCATGATCTTGCTGAGGTTACATTTGATAAATGTTTTGTTGCTCGATCCAGGCAATGGCACAGGTAGGTGGCATAGTTATGTTGCAACCAGNCAACAATTTTTTTAAAAAAAGTGATAATTTTTTTATTAAGACTGGATGCTTTTCTTATTAACTATTTGGCAAGATACACATAAGACTATACACATTGAATGTCTATATTGAGACATACTTAATAGAGTGTATCTTTTAGTAAATGATTTTCAAGGTGCTATTTTGTTGTAATATACATCTTTTGGGATTATTATATTTTCACTACTTAATCCTTGAGATCTTCATCATTCATTTACTATAAACAAATGCACGAATTAGTACAACCTACCAACAGTATGCTGGAACATATAATGTGTGACATGGCAAGTCCATGATCTTGCTAAGGTTACATTTGATAAATGTTTTGTTGCTCGATCCAGGCAATGGCACAGGTAGGTGGCATAGTTATGTTGCAACCAGAAGTAGGAGGCTCTCGGGATAATTTCTTTTTTGCTGGGATTGACAAAGTGAGATTTAGGAAACCAGTGATTGCAGGAGACACCTTAGTGATGAAAATGACACTCATCAAGCTACAGAAGCGCTTTGGAATAGCAAAGATGGAAGGGAAGGCATATGTTGGAGGTGAGGTGGTATGTGAAGGTGAATTTTTGATGGCTATGGGTTAGTGAGTGAAGTTCTTTGATAGTTGTGTGAGCTTGAGATTTTCCTGTACTTGTGTTTACTCCGTTTAAATCANCCTGTACTTGTGTTTTTACTCCGTTTATATCATTTTCCTGTACTTGAGTGAACTCTGTTTAATCCGTTTTCATGTCAACTGTAAGACTGTTTTCGNGTTTTTACTCCGTTTATATAATTTTCCTGTACTTGAGTGAACTCTGTTTAATCCGTTTTCATGTCAACTGTAAGACTGTTTTCGAGTTCAATGATGGCAGAACTATCTGAATGAGATGAAGTGCACACTTTTGTAGGAATAAAATTTCTTTTAGTATTTGTGTGTTTTGTGAGTTGTNTGCTATTTTGTTGTAATATACATCTTTTGGGATTATTATATTTTCACTACTTAATCCTTGAGATCTTCATCATTCATTTACTATAAACAAATGCACGAATTAGTACAACCTACCAACAGTATGCTGGAACATATAATGTGTGACATGGCAAGTCCATGATCTTGCTAAGGTTACATTTGATAAATGTTTTGTTGCTCGATCCAGGCAATGGCACAGGTAGGTGGCATAGTTATGTTGCAACCAGAAGTAGGAGGCTCTCGGGATAATTTCTTTTTTGCTGGGATTGACAAAGTGAGATTTAGGAAACCAGTGATTGCAGGAGACACCTTAGTGATGAAAATGACACTCATCAAGCTACAGAAGCGCTTTGGAATAGCAAAGATGGAAGGGAAGGCATATGTTGGAGGTGAGGTGGTATGTGAAGGTGAATTTTTGATGGCTATGGGTTAGTGAGTGAAGTTCTTTGATAGTTGTGTGAGCTTGAGATTTTCCTGTACTTGTGTTTACTCCGTTTAAATCATTTTCCTTTACTTGTGTTTAACTCTGTTTAAACCGTTNGAGTTCAATGATGGCAGAACTATCTGAATGAGATGAAGTGCACACTTTTGTAGGAATAAAATTTCTTTTAGTATTTGTGTGTTTTGTGAGTTGTGACATGTATATATATATTTCTCAACTTTGAAACCATGTCCCATCCTTGATAAATATGTTTTTGCTAGCAGCAAGGAGCCAAGGATGTAGTTTCAGCAAGATTATTGCCCATATGGATTTAGTTTTTGAAAAATGAATATATAATGTAGTTATCGAAGGTGATGGCGATCAATCTTGGAAAGGTGTCCAAAATGCCTTAGGTGATGGTGATGCTTTTTGGGTTCCTAGGCATCCTTAAGTTTTGAAATACCTTATATTTTTCTGCTTGTTTTTATTTTCTCTTTAGATTCGCTTACATTTTTCTGTATTTGTGTGTGAAATTTTGTTTCTGAGTTGGCAAACGATATTCTTTTTCTCAAATATATTTATATGTACTTTGGTCCTTGCAAATTTTTTCTTTCTTTTCCTAGTTACCTATAGTCTTGTTTGGAGCTTACAAATATGTATTTTGTATATCATTATATTGAATGACTAATTCACCTACTGTGGTTTATTAGTGTGATGATGCTTTCATCTTCCAGAACCCAAACTTTAAGATATATCGTTTCACTTACATTTACACTACATTATAGTTACTATATGCTACTAGCTAGTTTATAACATTGTAATTTTGCAAACTAGAATTTATCATAAAGGATTGGTATGTGGTCTTAAAGCTTACACTCGTATAAAAAGAGGATTAGTTCAGCGATACTTTATACACGAAATGTTCAATAGAATCTCCTTACAAAGCAAGAGCTCCCAGGGGTGTCTTCCCCTGACCAGCCTCAAAGTAGAAAATTAGCATTGCTAACATAGCTAATCTAGCATGCTTAATTTCTGCAAGCTTCAATCTGTCAAGTTTGTCTTCATCAGGAATGTAAACTCCATTCTGAATGGTACCAGCAAAGCCCAAAGGGTCAAAAAACTTGCCACCAGGGTACCCTTGTTCACCAGTGAAATTGCTAAAATTTTCAGCAGTTTTCGACCAGGGAGTGGCCCATTCAACCGATTGTGATTCAGGATTGAAGAAATCAACCCATCTCTTGCTCTCAACCCATCCCATGAGGATAAGCTGGGTACCAAGGAGTGTTCCAAAGGAGAATGGTGCAACGGCACCAGGGTCAGCACCGGCTTCAAACCATGGGATGCCGCTGTAAGCCTGGCCCACAAAGATGCCAAGAACTGCTGCCATTGCCCATCGGCCATGGATCAGCTCAGCTTCTCTATACCATTTAAGAAATGCAGGGTCCTTGCCTAGACCTAGAGGGTCAAATCCAAAGTCACCTGGGAGCCTGCAACAAAACCAAATTTCAGGATGTTTTACATCACAAAACTGAAAACCATATAATGTACTATATAGAAATGCTTAGTGCAGTGTAATGCAGGTTATGCCACAACTATTCTTTCTTATTCCTTAATGCAACGAAATTCAAACTTTATCGTTTGCAAACTTACGAGCCATCAAGCCACTCGGGATCAAGAAGGTTGCCGCCACCTTTAACAGCAGGGATCCAAGATTTCTTTGGAGCGGCTGCAGCAGCTGCAGCAACACTTAGCCTTTTAGGAGCCAAAGCAGCACCAACTCTAGCACCAATGGGTGCAGACAACAAGGTTTGGCTCCTCTTTCCTCCAGACAAGAAGGATGAGCCCAGCCCATTTAGTACAGCAGCAGCAGATGTTGCAGCCATCCTTCTTCCTCTTCTACTATAGATATAAATATAGGTTGAAGATGGTGGTTATAGTATGAAAGTAAGAAGACACAAGTGCGGAATGTTAATAAAGAAAGAGTAGTGAGTGTTGGGGATCAAAATGGTGGCATTGTATGGAGCCAGGTAGGATAAGTGAAATCTGAATAAGGGATGTAATCAAAACATCATCTCCCTTTGGATAGATTTCTCACCAATCACAAGCTTGTGTTCACTTAATCTCCCTTTCTTACCATACACCTGGATCACCTCTTCAACTTGGTCTTTTGTCTATGTTTAAGTGGGGTAACTCACTCTCTTAACCACTCACAATTTTTTTGTATTTATTTTTTTATTTTATAGCATCTCCTGTGTCAAGTTTGAAAGTAAGGTCTGATAGAAGTAAAGTAAAAACTGTAAGTATTTATTACCTCCGTCTCATCCAATTGTTAACGTTTCGGAGGGAAGGTCCGGTATGCATTTTAAAGTGCATATAAAGTATAGTTTCATAACTTATTTTTAAAAAAAATCTGAATAAAAATTTAAACATTAAATTTTTATTCAGAAAATTTTCTTTTTAAAATAAGTTATGAAACCATATTTTATATGTACCTTAAAATGCGTGTCAGACCTTTTTTCTGAAACGTTAAGAAGAGTACTTATCACGGAGAAGGGTACAAAATAATAAATAGCCGAATATTTTATGTGATTTTCCACTAAAAACACCCATTTTAGGGGCCCTGTCCATTCTCTCCTTCTACAGCAAGGTTAGGTCGTGGAGGTCGTTCTCTTCTTGTACAGTGTACTACAATAATTTTAAAAAATTGTGAACAAGAACATAGAATAATATTTGTTATCCTTTCACTGATAAGAGTATTTTTTAATGCACTAATGCAAGGAAAGAAAATTTATGTATCAAATGAATCAATCAATCGACGGAATTTAATAATGTAACGATTTTTTTATTAGTTTATCAATAAATTTGAATTTCATCGAATCGTTAGTCATTCAATGATTGTGGGTTGAGATGCCTAAACTAAATTAATTGATAAATTAGTAGATTGATGAGATTTGAGGGATGAAATGCTCTGGTGGCATGGTGGAACTTGACATAAATATATTTTCTTTTTTTATTGTATATTAACGATGATATGGTTAAATACTTAAATATTTGTACCAACTCCGAATGATCTTTGCCCAAGTGCCTTAGGCTAGTAATAATATTTCTAAAAAGACAACCTTTATAAAACTTTTTCCCAACTGATTTATGGGTATTGTCACTTACCATTATACATTCCTTAAAAAAAATATGTTAGCCTGAAAAAACTAAAGTTACAACAGCATCTCCAACATGCCTCTAAATAAATTATTAAATCAAAAAATAGAGATCATGACAAAAAAATTGAGTTTCAAGAGATTTCTAAGAACTCTTAAAAATCTTAGAATAAGTCCAATACGTGATCCGAGTATTGAGGTGAAATCGAAAGAAGGGATCCTCTTTGTCAAAGTAGCATTGGAGCGACAATGAAAGTTGATTAGGTCGCGTCCGTGAGCTGGCCAACTACAACAACTTTATTTACTTTTCTGTATTTTAATAATTTTTTATTTATTTGTATGGCATCTTAAATTAGTATAGCTGAATTGTAGCATTAATATTAATGTTATAAATTTTAAGAAGTAATAATAATATTATTTATTATTATTATTGTTGTTGTTATTATTATTCTTGTGTTATTTTTTTCTAATTATATAATACATTTTAATTATAAGTAATTTTTTATATGTTAATTTTAATTATAAGTCTTGTTTTATTTTTAATTATATTTTATTATAAATATCTTATCTGGTAACTTTTTTAATTATTTTATTAAAAATAAGAAATATTATATTTAAATTAAATTATTAATTAAATATAGCATATAAATTGATTAAAATTAATTAAATAGAACCTACTAAAAGTTAGACTTGGGTTTTGTATTGGAGTAAGTTGTCTCTGATGAGATGGCCTGAAAAAGAAAGTTTGTGTCGGTGGACGTCGGACGTGCTTTTAGGAGTCTCTCCCATCTCCTGGAAGTTAATACACAGTTCTTAATTTTTTTATATTAATAAAATATTTATTCTCTCTAAAATATTTATTACTTTTTCAACTTTTTTGTCATAGTTGGGTCCATATATTAATAAAAAATAAAATAGAGAGAAATATAAGGAGTATTGTTGGAGTTTACACTCTTAAAAATGTATTAAATGACTAGGAGTTTAATATTTTATATTATATTAAGGAGCCAACTAGGAGACTATTGGAGATGCTCTTAAGAGCCTCTTCTTTCTCCTCTAATTTAGGAGTCACTATATGACTCTCGACTTTTTTATATCAATAAAATATTCATTACCTTTCAAAACATTCATTACTTTTTTGTCATAGTCGGATCCATATATTATTAAAAAATAAATAAAAAGGAAATAGAAAGAGTATCGTTGAAGTTGATATTTTTAAAAATGTATTAAATTACTGAAATTTTAATATTTTATATTATATTTAGCGGCGAAAACTCTTGCAGATGCTCTGATTTACTTGGTATCATCAAAGTATAGTGCTAAAAAAGACAACTTTGTAGGAACACAATGTGTTTTTACTTTGTTTTTGTAAGGGAGTTAAATTTAGCTCATATGCTGACCATTAACTTGAAACTACCATGTCCTCATATCAAACCATGTTGTATCTTCCTCTTACAATCTGCTGTTTCTTCCCATAATCAACTCTAATTTGTAAATATAATTAAGTACCCCCATCTTCAAAAATCATAGCAAAAGAACATGGGAGACAAGTTATGTACATTTCTTGATTGTACCTCATTCATCACTTTCTCTCCTCCACATTACAAACTCCACAAGCCCATCTTTACACTCCTCCCAAATCTTCAGTTTCTTAACCCAACACCCACTTGCACCAGTGGCTTAACAAGAACAAGAAAAAGAAAAAGTAGATTACTCAATCTCACTGTGCTTTGTGCACCCATTTCATCAACACCTTCCTCCCTTGATTTCGATATTGTTTCTACTTCAGGTACACTCTTACTTACTTCAATGTGTTTCGTACCCCGCTCGTAGAGTTTGGTGTAGAGAGAGTAAGAGGCTGTTTCCGTAAAGACCCCGATTTTGATAGTAGTAATAAAACATAGGCATAACCGCATAAGGTCAGGAAATAAAGATGAGAACACAGTAAATGTCACACTGTAAAAAGGAATTATTAAGTAATGTGTAAATTATTTTCTTTTAGGTTTTATATTTGGTTGAGTTCTTTTGGGAATAATTCTTAATGTTTTTAAGTGTTTGATGGTTGTGTTTTTGTAGAGGGTTCTGATGGTAGTTTTGTATTTCGGTTCGGGGATGCTAGTGAAGCTGAAAGAATTAGAGAATTAGAGGAATCAAGAAAATCAGAAGAATTAAGGGAATTGGAGGAGTGTAGCAATGAAGTTAGTAATGAGTTGAAAGTGTTGGATGGAAATGATGAGGAAGAAGTGATTGCTAAACCAATAGAGATAGAAGAATCGAATGTTAAAGAAGAACATAGTGACTTTTTACCAGCATCAAGTGAATTTTTGGGTCAAGTCACTGATGAACGAGTTTTACAAGCTGATATTTTAGATACTAATGGGAATGAGTCATCTACTCCTGGAATTGATTCTGAGAATGTATATATGACAGAAAAATCGATACAGAAAGACCGTGGTGAGAATTCAACATCAACAAGCATGTCTCTTTCTGATAATAGTTTAATTATAGAAGGGAAAATTCTCGAAGAAAATATTGATGATGAATCTATGTTTGACTCTGGAAACGTTTCCATTGTTCCACAAAGTGATGAAGGGGGTATTGAAGATTCTGTTCAAGCAGTAAGTGTTAGATTAGAACATAATGTTGAAGAAAACAACAATGATGACTCTATGTCGGACTCTGGAAATTTAACTGATTCAGTCACTGAAGTTCCACAAACTAATGACGCTTGTAAAGATAATAGACAAGACAGTGGTAGCAGTGTAACTGCTGGTTTTAAGGAGCCTGCTCAAGCAGAAAGCATTGAAACCCCGGTAATGGTTAGTCTCTCTCAGTCACTTATCACTTCCAGTAAATTAATTTAAGTATATGGTGAACTTTTGTATTCTTTTGATTGTGTTGGGTGAAAGGTTGTACGGTTGGTGGTTAAGCTGCAACTCTTTTGTTTCACAGTGATTATATTCTTTACTAAACTAATCAACAATATCCACTAGATTGAAGAAATTCTGTATAGTTGAGATTTTCGATATGAGGTCTCGTGTTATAAACTAAATCTAAATGAGAACTAGAATTCTTTTCGTCTTTTCAGACACTGGAGCATATTAGGTGAAAGTTTGAAACCTTTTAAACATTTACAAAAGAAGATATTATAGACATCTAATCGAACTGATAATCTTCACTTGTTTAACTTTCTTAGATTGTCACAGTTAATGTTATGTACTTGATCATTTAAATTTTAGATCTCTTGTGAATATATAATTTAGTGTTTACTTTGTCATACCAGACCTGACTGCCTAGCTATTTTATATGAATTCTTCATTTGAGGGTGGAATATTCTTTTCCAAGTAATTATTAATTCAACCAAATTCGTCGTATTATAATTATAATTTATTTTTTTTGTCAATATAATTATAAATTTCTAATTGAATATNATTTCTTTTTTTTTTTGTCAATATAATTATAATTTCTAATTGAATATGCCTCGCGACTTTATCTTTCACATTCAAAGATAAACCATATGATGACATTCTTTAACAGGTCTTTTATCAGTTCTACTTGTATCACGCATCTGTAAGATTTGGAATTTTAAACTTCACATTTGTAATATTTAATTCTAGTAATAGACAAATCCGGCACTAGGGCACTAGCAGAACCGGTTTCTGTACTCTAGTCCATGTAATTTAATGGTTTATAGCATCTTCTTGAATATCTTGATACTTCGAATAAACTTTAAGTCAATTCTACCCTCTTTTTTTATATATATAATGCAGAACATTAGTTCCTTATATTTTGTATCCGTTTGTTTAATTGCCAGTACTGGTAGAGTGTATCTATATTTTAAAAGCATATCTATCGGTTCAAAATTTCATGTCACTACTTGGTAATATTACATTGATGGGGTAGTATGTAGCTTTGTTTACTCTAACTCATGATGAGATAAATTTTTACTACACATTACTTTCTTCCTTTTATTTTTACTTACGGGTGGGTATCAGACATAAGTATCTACTTAATGATCAAACTAATATTAGTACTGCATTATTTTAGTCATTAGCCCTAGTGAAACTTATCTATGGCATACCTTAGGTTCCCTTGGACCTGAGTCACGCTGTTGTTGTTTTTTCATATATAATAAGATTGACATATCATCTATACACTCAGGCGCTGCTGTGTTTATGTTGTCATAGCTTAATGAAAGTTCCTCCATCTCAACGCTACAACCAGAGATAGCAGAAGTATTGATTGGATATCTTGATGCAGTATCTGATGATGAGGCAATAGAAGTCGAAGAATCAAGTGGAGATCTCACGGAATTATTAGGTGCTGGAGCGGACATGCAGTTAACAGGAAGTCATATAATTGGGTATTATCCTTTTCCCACCTCGAAAAAAGAAGAAGAAAGAAAGATAATAAAATCTGCATCCCTAGAGAAGGAGATGTGTCACTAGATTGTTACTCTAGTGAAACCTAGCTCTGCCTTGTTTATATGTATTTCTATTAGATGCTGACACAATATATACTCCATGCCGTATTAACCTCTTTGCTCCTTTTATCTGGCCATTTAATTGTTCTGCGTGAATATTATGGGCATATGCCCCAGCAGAAATTAGATGACATCATAGGCATTTTGCCTGTATTTGCTAAATAAATATTTCATGGACATCTTTCACTTGAGAGTTTCCAGCTCTTGCATAAAATGGTTAAAGATAAAATGCTGCTCTATGCTGAGGCTTTTGGTGGAGCATAATTAGTACTTGACCAAGAATTATGAAGTAATATAAGTGGCACACGGTTTGTTAATATCAGATTTTTCTTTTAGGGTAAAAGAAATTTATACGATAGTGTCTATTGCAGTTCAGTGAAAGCTAATATTCAACTTATATTGTACAAATAATCCACAAGGAGAACTACAGCCATGGAAGATCACATCAAAACTCTGGAGAAGAAAATTGAAGACCAAAATGGCAGGTTTGATGAGCAAACCAGGAAGTTTGAAGAATTAATGAGCATGATGAGAGAAATTAAGGATCTAAACAGTAACTTGAAGGATGTCAACTCTCATTTAGCAGAGTTATCTAGAGGCTTAAACACAGGTGGAACTGATTCCAGCAGATCATTCTTAGGGTATGTTCCTATATTAGGCTTACCTAAGTTTGATAGTTTGGAACCTAGTGTAGGTTGTGGATTAAAGAGTTCTCCAAGCATCTTAGTTTGTCTAAAATTTCTGATCAGCATACAGTGGAAATAGATTCTCTCAACATGACCAACGAAGCAGAGAATTGGATCTCTAGCTATTTGTCAGTTAGAGAGAATGTTGATGGGGTTAATTTTGTAATTGATTTGGATGCTATATTTGAGATGAATGGAGTAGAGCACTTAAATACGCTACAACAACATAATTCTATGAAAATATATTTTGATAACTTTGAAAACCTTAGAGCTATCGTGATGCAAATGAACTTTCTGCTTGTGCAACCTGATTCATTATATTCTAAAGCTTCATGACCTTTTGAAACCTGCATTTAGGCCAATTTCTTAGGGCTTGAGAAACCTACATATATAGGCATTAGAAAGAGAGCCAAAAAGTGACTTATGCCCCTACCTGTTGACACATGTCAACCCCTTACTTGCAGCCCCTCTGCTATCAATAACTGTTAACCTCTTTCCTCATGCAAACATGCTTGGACCACCTCTACCATTACCATTACTTGAAGTATTGGCCCATAATTANCTTAACCTCTTTCCTCATGCAAACACGCTTGGACCACCTCTACCATTACCATTACTTGAAGTATTGGCCCATAATTAGCTCAGATGGCCCATCAAGCCCAGCTCATTCGGATCCACATCCTCAGCCTTGGAGGCCTCTGCTTCTGGAACAGCTGTTCAACCTGACCTCTATCTTCCTTGCCAAAACTAACAGAAGTTCAGACTCAAGTACCGGCACGAGTACTCGCACGAGGCTTGAGGCATACTACCCTAAACGCCAGCCACTCCGAAGACTTAGTCAACATCACCCATGTGAGGCGTACAACTCTCATGATGCTCACGTAGAAAAATGTTATAAGCACTTTACTCTCACAGTCAAGCAAATGTTATATTCACTCAATCACTATGTTACTCGGACTCGGCTAGAAGTGTCCAACATACATGGATACGAGTCCAAGTATCAGACTCGGCAACATTTTGAAAAATATACATGTTTTTTGGTCTAAAATAAGTGTCTAAGTCCGAGTGTCCATGTCCGAGTGTCGAGTGTCCGACACGGGTACTCGAAGGTAAAATGAAGAGTCCGAGTAACATAGCTCAATCATACTCATATGCTGATATTTCTGTCTATCCTCTCTCTGTTTCCTCTCTCTACATCTCCACCATAAAACTTAAAATGCGGGAGGTGTCTCGCAACAAAAAGCTCCATGTGGACATTCCCTTTCCAGGTACTTTGGACCCGGATCCTAGCAAGCATCAGCCCAACCCTTCAGCTAGGTAGACCTCGTAAGCTTCAGGGACTTGTTAGTGAAGTTTAAAAACAAAGTTCAAGTCCAATTTTTAGTGCAATGGGAATATAGTTACGAGTACAAAGCTTCGTAGAAAATGCAACTATTTTTTTTTAACTCCAATCCAGATTCAGCATCCCTCAACCAAACCTTGTGTGATCATAATATGAAATCAGTAGAAAATCAGTAATGGGATAAAATTTAACAAAAAAGTTGAAATATTTAAAATTTTGTTGTTGATTCTTCTCAGCTATAACTGTTTAAAATGCTGTTAACCTTGTAATTCAAAAGATGATTCAGTTTGTAGCTAGACATGGAGGTATCAGTACTCTATATAGGTGTTTGTTTGCCATATATTCATAATTAATACAACTCGAAGCTTCTCAACTGAAGCTTCTCTCATTCTCTCTCTCAATTTTCCCTCCCTTTTTTTGTTTAAATAGTTACAGATAAGAGCTTAAAGATCTTTTGTTAAATAACCTGATAGTAAAATCTCCACCTTCATCAATCTTAGTTTTACTTTTTGTTTAATGTTATTATACAGGGAAGATGTATCTACCGCAAAACTCTGCCTTTCATCTGGTGCAGCTTTATTGCCTCATCCCTCTAAGGTATATTTTGTTTCTCCAGATGGTTTATGATGCAACATTTGGGACTACTATTGAGTGATATGTAGGGTTATTCAGTACAGGGTCAGCAGGTTGTTGATGTAATGGTTATGTTGGATGCACTTCAAAAGTTATGTAACATATTTTAAATCCAATATAGATCAAATTTGAAAGTAAATTTTAATAAAAATGCCAATATTAGTTTTCTTTATGGTGCCTTATAAAAGTTTCATGTACATGTTAATCATTCAGATGAATAAAGCATACAGATTATAAACGTTCAGTTATATTCGATGCTAATTTACTAACGATTTGGCAGAACTAAAATTTGAGTGACCTAAAGTCCAAGTTCAGAATGTAATGTAGTTTTTAGTTTTAAACCAGTTACACATGGAAATATCTCTATTTTGTGAAGTAGGATATATTCCTTGCCTTGGTCTATTTTAAATTAATTATAATCTTTATTTGTGCTTGAAAAAACTAAAAAGTACATGATCATCATATTTATTTAGTAAAAGTGGAAAATTAACACTTACGGTAACCTCTTAGAGTTTTAGTTCTTTGTGTTGTTTTACATTTAAATTTTGCATCATGGGGTAAGTAATTCAAAAGATAATAAATTCCAGGCATTGGCAGGTGGAGAGGAATCATACTTTGTAACTAACCTAAACTGGTTAGGGGTGGCTGATGGAGTGGGACAATGGTCACTTGAAGGTACCATTTTGTGTTCAACTCTTGATGGTCCAAGTAACTATAGTCATATAAACTATTTTCTGTTATTTTCGATATTTGAGTATATGACCTTTTTATGTTACTTTTTCATAAGTTTACATTATATGTATTAGTAATTTCTAACATAACAAATTACTTGATTATGAATTGATTTGTGATTATAAGGTATCTGGATTAGATTTTTAATATTGTCTTGTCATTTGCTTCAGGCACTAATCCAGGAGTTTATGCCAGAGAACTCATGGAACACTGTGGGAAAATTGTCTCAAATTCCAGTGGTGTTTCAATTCTTAAGCCTGTAGAAGTTCTTCAAAGAATTGTTGAGGAAGCTCAATCTCCTGGATCATCAACTATTTTGCTTGCTTACTTTGATGGTCAGGTATTCAATATGATTCTTCCATTTATTTTACTAGATCAACTTAATAATCTTAAGCTTGGTATCAATGTGGATTATAATATTTTCATCATTCTGGCCACAAGAGTTTGCTTATTCTGCTAGCGTTAACCTTGAACCTTGAATGTAGCAAAAATTTCAATTTCTTGCTTAGTTTTATTAATTTTCTGTTTTTCTTTTAAATAAGCTTTTTGTTATTTATATGCAATATGAAGAGATTCACATGTGCATGATGCATGCACATTTGAGGAGTTCAAAATCATTATAATGGTGCAAATTTTTGGAAACTAATGTGGATTGCAATTCGCTAATCATACACCAAACATGTAGCTTGACTTGATTTGTGTTTGAAATTTCTCGACTCCAATACGAACAGCAGTAGACCACCAATTACTTGTCAGGATTTTAGGGTGGGACTTGTAGTAGTGTGTTGGAGTTTTGCAGTGCTATCCAAGCAGTCAATTGAACATTATTCCATTGTTTAAATTATTAGTGAGTTTGAACTGCGGTCTGCAGTCCATGAGCAGAAGATGCAGGAAAACTGCAAAAGGCATATGACTTTTAAGTGGCAGAGGTATAGACTATAGAGTTAGAGTGTATGTAATAGGCAAAGAGTCAGAGAGGCTTAATTTGCTGAAAAAGGATAAGCCAGTAGGTTGTTTTTTTTGTTAAGGTTTAATTATAATATTGTCCAAGGTTGCAACTGTTACTCAGTTTGAACATCACAGCAGTTTAGTAAGTGTAACTGGTACTGTTCAATAAAGCAAGTTCCCTATATTCAATCCATGTAGTTTACTTATGCATCAAAGAGCTACTGTAGTTTTTATAGCAATGCTTCCTTCCCTCTTTGCAAACCTATTATTAAATTTTGGAGTCTGCTGAACAGATTCTTCACGTTGCTAATATTGGAGACTCGGGATTTATCATAATAAGAAATAATACTGTTCATAGAAGTTCTTCTCCAATGCATCATGAGTTCCATTTTCCTCTGCAAATAGCAAAAGGTCATGATCCCTCTGAGCTTGTAGAGGTACAACTTTGTGAATTCAATGCAGGCAACTTTTATGTTGAAGGCACCATTTGTTTTTTCTTCTTTTCCAAATAATCCATGTCTTTTACAACTTAAAAACACTAAATGAAGTTTAACTTCTGTATGACATGCATTATACCAAAATTAATTTTACTTCAATATGTTACATATTGATTGTGTTTCAGGAATACAAAATTGATTTAGAAAATGGTGACATAGTTGTCACTGCAACTGATGGACTTCTGGACAACCTATATGAGGAAGAAATAGCATCAATTGTCTCAAAGTCACTGCACGCCAATATAAATGCGCAGGTATCTTTACCAGAAACCATATTTTTTACTCTCCCTGTGAGAACATGAATTATATTTACAGTAGAACTTTAATCTATCTTTCTTGGTCTGAAGTCATCTCATTATTGAAGTAATTATTCATGCCGTCCATGTTTAATTTCTCAAAGAAATTTAAAATGAAATCCCTGAGTGCACCTCAGACCAGTGTAATTCTTAGCCTAGGCTTGGTCTCCTATACATACATTGACTGTTGCCTGAACTTGAATACAATCTAACGAATCTAGTAGTTTTGGCAGATTGCCAGTCAGTTGCATTAAATCTGTGCATTTATCATACTAATACATTTCTATTCTTGGGTCATCTTTCACATAGGAAATCGCAAAACTCTTGGCTAGAAGAGCACAAGAGGTCGGGAAGTCTGCGTTTGGAAATAGTCCATTTGCAGATTCAGCCCGGGCTGCTGGGTACGAGGGATATACTGGTGGTAAGCTTGATGATGTTGCTGTTATTGTATCTTTGGTCCAAAAGAGGTTGATCTCAAATGCCTAATCCTTTTGCCCCCCCGCCATTGTTATATATTATAGATTCGATATCACTTTTGTAAAAGTGGGCTAAGCTGCTCATGCATTGATCTTAGTTTTTTATTTTATTTTCACGTAAATAAAGTAATAAAGGAGCACTTATTTACTATCATTACCAAGTAGCACTATGGATTATGAGCTGTTGCTGAAGCAATATCCCTCTCCCCCGCCTGTAAATATCTAGTTATCTATATATTTCTGAATGTTGATCGTGTTTAATATATAGAAAAGTAGACACATATCCTACATACAGGGCATCGGACTTTCTGCTGTCAAAATCTGAGTTTTATATGCATACATGTAAATTGTAATTCAAAAATCAGGCCTTAATGCTTTTCGTAAATAACAAGCGCGCAAAGCTTGGCTGGCTGGCTGCAACTAGCAGCTGATATTTATATATAATTCTGAGGAGTTGGACATTTCTAGGATTGTTTGGTGGGGTTGGTNTAAGCTTGATGATGTTGCTGTTATTGTATCTTTGGTCCAAAAGAGGTTGATCTCAAATGCCTAATCCTTTTGCCCCCCCTGCATTGTTATATATTATAGATTCGATATCACTTTTGTAAAAGTGGGCTAAGCTGCTCATGCATTGATCTTAGTTTTTTATTTTATTTTCACGTAAATAAAGTAATAAAGGAGCACTTATTTACTATCATTACCAAGTAGCACTATGGATTATGAGCTGTTGCTGAAGCAATATCCCTCTCCCCCACCCGTAAATATCTAGTTATCTATATATTTCTGAATGTTGATCGTGTTTAATATAAAGAAAAGTAGACACATATCCTACATACAGGGCATCGGACTTTCTGCTGTCAAAATCTGAGTTTTATATGCATACATGTAAATTGTAATTCAAAAATCAGGCCTTAATGCTTTTCGTAAATAACAAGCGCGCAAAGCTTGGCTGGCTGGCTGCAACTAGCAGCTGATATTTATATATAATTCTGAGGAGTTGGACATTTCTAGGATTGTTTGGTGGGGTTGGTGGAGTACTAAAGCAATTGAAAAGTGTGCAGCAGGAGCAGCATGCATATGAATTGATGACCATGTTTGCGGTGGAGGGGCATTAGCTATCAAAGAGTGTAATGAGATTATGAGAGTATTGTACTCTGATCATGATAGCTTGAGTTGGATCCGGGAATAATNATGTAATGAGATTATGAGACTCATCATGATAGCTTGAGTTGGATCCTTCCCCCTCTGGAGAGGGAATAATAATGATGACCAACACTTTAATTTACTCCTCCTGATGTCCATTTTGACTTTTTTCTAGTCAAATTAATTAATTTTTGACTAATAATTAAAAATTATTTTTTTATAATTTTAAAAAATTAAAAAATACATTTTAAAGTAGATTATATGTACTTTCTAACAATATATAATTTTAATTTTTTTAATTATATATTATATTTAAATTACAATTAAAGATGAAAAAATTTGACCGTACTGAAAACAAAGTGAAGGGGACAAATTATCTCACCCCGATCACATCATCATCATCATCCTTTAATATGGCCTTTGAACCTTGAATACTAGAGGGAGTTTAGGAAAATCACAAAGTGATCATTTTTTGTTATTGGTCAAAAACTGTCTTCAAATGTGGATATTACTCCCTCCGTCATCTCCGTCCTCTTTTAGTTCGGTCCCCTTTTACTTGTATTTTATGGAAAAACACACATCTTAAGAAAAATATTAATTACATAATTTGTTTACATGACTACTTCTCATAATAGTATTGAATTAAATGAATTGTTTTGCATATTTCAATTAGTCAAATATTTGAAATAGTAATATAAGGGTATTATTTAGAAAAGATTTTATAAAATTGTTTTGAAAAGGGAGAATGAAAAATAATTAGGAACTAATTTTTTTTCATTTGGACAACTAAAAGTGCAAGGAAGGAGTACATAATTGCATTCTGCAAAAAAAATTATATACAAGTTTTGAGTTATATTACTTTCTTCATCTCAAAATAATTGTCCTCTTTCTATTTTTGTTAGTCAAATTGACAGATTTTTGACCGAATATTACACATAATATATATTTAAGAAAAAATTAAAATTATATTATTAAAAAATATATTTAATAAACTTTAAAATATATTTTTCAATTTTTTAAAAATATAAAAGAATAATTTTTAATTTACAATCTAAGTTGGGTCAATTTGAAAGACACATATTGCAAGACGAGGAAAAACTAACTTAACCTTAAAAAAACTGCTCCCTGTTGTCTTTTATATAATCTGTTTTACCTTTTTACTTAATTTTATTTTTTGTTTATGTATACCTTTAATTTCAGTGTAGTACTTTTTTTATAATTTTAAACGGCATTAAGCATTTATTTTAGAAATGGAACAACACATTTTTACCCCATGTAATCATGTTCATGTGTTATATATACTAATAACTTATAATCTATGTTGAGCACGATTGGAAGGGCTTATCATCCGTCGTATAAGCCTAATTAGTTAAAAAAAACTTATAATTTATGTTTTGTCTGTCTCCTTTTTTTGACTTTTTTGGAGTTAAATTGACTAATGTTTGACTGAAAATTTAAAATTGTTTTTTTATAATTTCAAAAAACTAAAAAATACATTTTAAAGTAGATTATATATACTTTTTAATAATATAAAATAATATTTTTTTTTCAATTATATATTATTTTTAAATCAATAAATAAATTTGATTGCACTAAAAATAAAGTGAACATCTAAATAGGGACGGAGGGAATAATATTTTAATATTTTTTTTTATTTTTTATATTCTTTCAATAATTAACATACTTGCATAGTTGCATATAATCTGAATTACTATCATAATGTGAAAACATAAAATTTTATAAATTTAAAAATAATTTATAATTTTAATAAAATTTTAAAAAAAATATTTTTATAATTTTGATAATATCTATATCTTGAAACTCAAAGATTAAAAATGATTTTCAAAAAATTCAAATATCACAATCATAAAAATCCTAGTTTAACACCAAATTTTTTGTCCAGAGTACTTTCTCCTCGTCTTCACACATGCTAGCTGACTAGCTGTAACATAAGTTTTACGAACCCTGTATTTTTTCTTTTACCATCTATTTTATCTTTGACTAATAAAATCTAAAACAATATCATAATATAAAAGAACTATATTCATAAAAATGAAATTAAAATTATAATAACACATTAATATTATACTTGTTATTAAATAATATAACTAAATATATCATAAAAATACACCGAATGTTACATTCTGTCTGCTGAATATTAATAGAATATATTTTTATAAAATAATATATTTTAAAATATTCTACAAATAGTACATATATAATATTTAAGGTATACACTTATATAGTATCTAAGATATATACATGTATTGGCATCTAAAGAGTATATATTTCTTTTTAAATAATATATACACACACATATTGAAGTTAAAACGAAATTAAGTACTTTATTTTATTTTGTAGTTTGATCAATATGCTAACTAGTAAAATATTGTGATTAGATTTTAAAAAGGGGTAAATAAAAAATAGAATAAATTATATAGTGTGTGACAACCCGGATATTTGTCAAAATTTATTATTATTATTATTTAAATATTTTATTTTTTCCTCAAAAGAGGAGGAATAAAATCTTTATATTTTATTTCAGTTGGATGCATTTCCATATTTATTTTTATTACTATTTTAGAGATTATTTTTGGTTCAGTGGGGTTGAGTTCTGTTTAAAAAAATTATATTATTTTACTGATCGGGTCAGTATCTCGAGTCGGTATTTCTATTCAGGTGAAAATTTACTTTATTTTTGAATTGTGAAATTATTCAGTAAAAGTTTAATTTTTAAATTGCTGAATAATTTGAATTTTTTTAAAAATTATGTTTTGATTAGAAAAATCCTCATTTTATCAAAGTTATTAATTTAAGTTTGTTTTAGGATTTTAGAAACCTATTTGGTAATTTTGTAAGTACCAAATTTTATTTGAGTAAATTATTTGAATATTCAAAATTTAGTATTTTTATATTTTTGAATATTCGAAATATTTAAATATTTTGGAAAGTTATTATTTTTCATTCGTTTGAAAAATAATAAAATTTATATTTTTCTCCAAAATATTTTTATAGGATTTTTGAGATTATTTAAAATTATTTAGATATTAAACATGATATTAAAACGAGAAATATGGATAAATCTTCCAAGGTTCAGTGATGAATATATTAATGGGGTGAAGGGTTTTGTGGAAAATGCAATGACCACTTATGTCATTATTTCTAATTCTATTGAATTGTATGAATGCACGACATTTTTTTATAATTCTATTGACTTGTATTTGGTTGAATAGAAGCACTACCTGATCCAAAAATTAAAAGGAGAAGGGGGAGGTCAAGGATGGATAATGTCCTTAAGAGAAGTGAGAAATTAGTGATTACGTTGAATGATGATCACTTGATATCTGAATTCAACAATTTTTTAGGGACAACAATAAGGTAGTTTGTGACTCTTCCATGTCGTAGTTGGCGTGACGTTCCTGATAAGGACATCTTGTGGAAGTATGTCCAGGTTAGACATTATTTATCATATACATGTCATATTATGTCAAGGTCATAATCTCTCGCATTACTTTTATACAACATTTTAATTATTTATTAAGAAGATTGTTAATTTTAATTAGCACACATTATTTCTTATGAAAAGTTTATCATTACAGAAGAGGGTAAACCATGGGTGTTCAACACAATCCATGATCAATTTAAGACATACAAAACCCGCATCAAGAGAGATCATTACAACAAGTATAAAACTGACGAGGAAAGACTAGAACATAGGCTAAGGACTGTTCCTTTGAAAGACTTCAAAGATCTTTTTAGATTATTGGGGTGATGAAACCATTAAGGTAATAGTAAATTCACTATTTACTCGTCAATGAATAATTCATTTACTATACCCATTTCTATTTTATTATGTCATTATTTTCTGTTAGGTGACAGAAACACATACAGTTGGACCAAAAATTTTCGTGCAAATCTGCAATAAAATGGTTTGTCTAGTTGTAGCTAGCTAATTATTCTTAACATATTTGTTCACTTTACTCAAATTTTGTCTAGAATTAGTGACTGGGGTTGTGATAAAATTGCAACTTTAAACTGTATTTTTTTTAAAATTAGTGACCAAGGGTGTTGGTATATATGGTTTTTCCTGTTAAATGAAGAATTATATCGATTCTATTTTAGATAGTCATTTATATGTTAATCCTACATATATATGTGAAGGAAATGATGATGGTTGATGGTCAGGAGCAACTGTCGGTTGATGGTTAGGAGCAATCGCTAGTTGATGGTCAGGAATCACCGTCGGTTGATGGACATGATCCATCTCTGGTACTATCAGATGCTGCAATTTTTGTTAGAACGCGCAAGCGAAACCCATATCGTGAATACAAGTTACTTGTTTAAGTAGTTAAAAAAAAGATTGTAAGTTATTTCATTAGTAATTTATTCAAACGACTCTATGCATTATGTAATTGTTTGCATCACTTGTTCCTTATACATGAAGATGTTGAAAAACTTATACAAGGTGGAAATATTGACGCTGCTAATGAAATGGTTCGTGGTGGGAAAGAACATTGCTTCTCTTGGCTGGTTGGAAGATTTATTCAGAAAAAGGAATCAAAAGGAAAATCCACAATAAAAACCACATCAAGTGCATCAAGCCTTCGAGACCAATACATTGCAAATTTAACAGCAAGGATTCGTGATCAACTTACTCAAGAGATGAAGGAGAAGTTAAATCAAAAGGTTCAAGAAAATGAGGAGAAGTTAAACCAAAAGGTTCGAGAAAATATCAAATTGGAGTTAACCAAACTGGTTAAAAAGAATCCAAAATTGAAGGTTGATATTGGTGATTTAAGTGTCGAGCCATCAACCAACTATTCAGCTGGAGACAACAATGTTACTCCTTGACGTTTATATGCGATGCGAGCTATCATACGTATTATAAGTCTATAATTTTTTGAGAATGTAAGTTAGTATATATATGTTTCAGAACTTTGAACTATTTGTTTATGTCTAAGTATGACAATGTAGTCATTTTGGTTAAACGTTATTTTAGTATTTATGTTAAAGTACGACAATGTAGTTGTTGATTTTGGGGATGATTGTCGTTTGACTGTTTATGTTGAAACAGAACAATGTAATGACATCTTTTGTTTCATAGATCTTTTGTCCAAATGAATGTGTGTATGTATATTAAGGATTCGAACGAGGTTTTAATTTATTAATGTTTTTAGGTAACATAAAATATAAATTAAAATATTACTATAGATTCAATATTGTGTAGCCTTTACAATATAAATGTTATTATAAAAAATGTTTGTTATTTCCCTTAAGTACAAGTTTGTAGAAGGGGGTTAAATACAAACTTAAGAATTATATCAATTTCTTGTGGATTTAAGTTTGTATAATAAAAATGTTTGAGTGTTTGGATTATTAGAACTAAGAAATAGAACAAAAATTAAACTGAAAAACTTGAAAACAAATCTTTTAAAATTTCTAGTGGATTGGTTTTCCACTAGTAAATATTTTTGCTTTCAATGAACCTTGGTCTTAAATCCAATCTGCTTACAATATGTAAATTGAACTAAGAAAAGCACTACAAATATATTCTATCTTTTTATTGTGTTATGCTTGAGTTCTTGTTGTTCAACTTCTACTTGTTTCTACAATGAACTGCTAAACTATATATAACAGTTCATTTCCTACTTCTATTTTCTATCAACTGATAAAGGTATAAAATATGTTTTACAATATTTGCACTAAAATAGAATGTAGCTTCTTTCACAGTCTTCCTGGGTCTTTGCCTTGTTCTGGAAAAGTCTTTGTCTTGTTCTTCGCCTTGAAAACTGTGTGCCTTTGAAAGTCTTTACAATCCTGACAAAACTGTCTTCCATTGATTCAGACTCCTGCAAAGATTCCATTTCATTTGTCTTTAACTATTTTGGGAAACTTTGATCAATTGATAATTATTGTGAAACTTATCAGTCAAACCTTCTTTGCTTATCCATCGATGAATATGTTATCCATTGATCAATTGATGTATCAATGGATATTTAAATATCCATCGATCCCTTATCTATTGATTGTCTTTTTATCCGTTGATTGTCTTGATGCCTTTATCCGTTGATGGAGATCCATTGATTTGACTCTTGTTGACTTTCGTCCATCGAACAATATTTATATCCATTGACTTCTTGATCCGTTGATCACTTCATTTGAGAGAATCCCGACTTAGAATATTTACACTTTGTCATCCATTCTTTACATTCGTTGATGAGCTATCAATGAAGTCAATAAATATCAGTTGACTAGTACATAGCATCCATCAAAATATTACAATCAACTGATGAGATAAGAACTCTGAATCAACTGTTACAGTCCATTTTATCAGTTGATTAACAACAACTTCAACTGATAAATGGTTCCCTAGTTATATATTCATTGACCAGTTATAAAAATTAAGATCAAATTTATAATTTTAAGTAAATTTGTTATCATCTTACTACATAATTTCTAACAATCTCCCCCTATTTATGAATATGAGAAATAGACATAAATCTAATTTTGATGATAACAAAAACCCTAAATATTTTCTTTTTGTCATGAATTATAAATTTGACAAGTAATACAATTATGAGACAAATAATTTAAGTACCAGTGAGAGATGACTTCTGAGAAGCTATAGGTGATTCTGATTTAGTGTCTTCTATTTCTTCTTCCCCTAAACTCCTCATTCTATCTATCTTCATTTTCTCTCATTTTTCTGTAAAGTGCCCCTTTCAAAATCTTCTCAACCTCAACTCTATAGTCCAATTGGCTTGCAAGATAATTAAGCTCCAGGTTGGTCAATTTGGGAATCTCCTGACATATATTAATGCATTTCTCTTTTCCCTTCATGTCCTTGTAGATCATCATGTAGAAAGACCCATGAATGAGCTTGAAAGGAAGAGTGTCTAAACTTGTAACACTATAACTTATGTAACTCAACTAAAAGAAAAGATACTTAAC
>QRFB01005696.1:0-39807 GCA_008931105.1 Oenanthe javanica
AAACTCCAAGAGGCCCTCTGCGCATCGCTGCACTTTTCCGTTTAATAACACTGCTCACACCAAACTCGACGCTTATTAACAGATTTAAAGAAAGAACAAACCTTATTGTTGACAACATTGGCCGGAATTCAGTGTCACGTCGTACAACGAAAATTGCTGTCATATTTGTAATCTGATACAAAGAGGTAATATTTATCAACACATATAGTACAATAGTACATATATTGCATCTCGGTCTAATCTTTTGGGGGAAATTACACAGTTTATATTTTGTTGAAGAACTTCAGTTTCGTACCTCCAGCTTTTCAGTAATTTACAATACAGTCTAAACTCTTCTAGTAAATTACAAATCANCTCAACGCTTATTAACAGATTTAAAGAAAGAACAAACCTTATTGTTGACAACATTGGCCGGAATTCAGTGTCATGTCGTACAACGAAAATTGCTGTCATATTTGTAATCTGATACAAAGAGGTAATATTTATCAACACATATAGTACAATAGTACATATATTGCATCTCGGTCTAATCTTTTGGGGGAAATTACACAGTTTATATTTTGTTGAAGAACTTCAGTTTCGTACCTCCAGCTTTTCAGTAATTTACAATACAGTCTAAACTCTTCTAGTAAATTACAAATCAGCCCTCAAGCTTCCTGAAGCTTGCATTGTAACCCCTGAACTTTGTGAAGACTGCAGAACAACCCCATAATCTATAGTGACATCTTGTCAACCTTCCTTTCTTGCAGAAGCTCGTAGATTCGTTTTTGCAGCCGGAAGCTTTAGATTTTGCAGTGTTGATTCCATCTGATGAATTTTAAACAAACGATTAGTAGCATCTATTAATTTAATAAAAGCCTTAAAAATACTAGTTTTGTACCGTATAACTTTAAAGGAAAATGTTAATAATTCTTGTATTTCAGAAAAGGCTTGATTATTGTATTTTAGAGTGTTAAACGTTTTTTAATTAGCATGTTTTTTTTGGGGGGGGAATTGTGTGAAAAATAAGGGTCTTTTAGATTTACATTTTTTGCTAAAATTTTCTTTCAAATTGTTTTTTTGGCTAATTAGCAGTATACTAAAGATTGGTGTTTGCCTAATATAAATTTGTTTTCACAGACCAGTTTGTTTAGTTAACAGATATGTAATCAGGCGGCTATGTTGGGTTGACTTGAACCCAATATTGTAGTATGGGTCTCGGAGGATCCAACACAAATATGGCTATTATAACAATTGTGTATTTAGATAATGTTGTCGAGTATTTTGTAGGGTATCGTTCGCTGGGAAGGACTGTTATCAATATCAATTTTAAGTATATTATCTTTTACAATCTAGAAGTGTGGTGAAGAAGTTACGGGTGTTTGTTTATAAACTAAATTAAACTAATAAGCAAATTAAATTGTTAAATTAACAATTATAAAAANATGTCCAAGCTGACCGTACTGTGGAAGACCAGCAGTTCTACCAAACAAATATAAAATTTCAGGGTGTATCTATTTGAGCAATTAAGTGTCAACTCTTGTAATATAAATTTAGAAATAAGAACTAGAAAATGTATTAAATATAAATTACAAAGCCAGCTACCATTATAGGTATATTATCTTAGAATGTCTAGCATGTAAAAACAATAATATATTTAAATCATACTGTATTGAAGCGCCTTGCACAGAAGTTAACCAGACAGTAAAGTCACCCCCACAGGCAGCAACCTTTACATCAGACACATGACACCGAACAGGAGATAATTCAAGCTCTGCAAAGTACGACTTTCTAATCAGAACCAACATACATAAGTTAATTACTAATGCATCCATCTATACATAATAAATCCAGTGTAGATGATCAAATAAAGTAAACATGGTTTTAAAAAGTTTCTTCTCAGCATGATATCTTTCAAACGGAGGTTAATTCAACTCTGTTTATTCTTGCTTAAAGTAGCAAGTAATATGATTCCCACTATATTATCTGGTGCATTAAGCTCCGTAAATCAAGATAAACCCCAATATATTGTTGTGTATGACGTTACCATATGATACATAATCTACAAACAGCATATAGGATGTCTCTGTTCAAAATTAATTTGCTTACCCTCCACTTAAATAATGTGATATTTCATCTTTCGGTTTTTTGGATTCACCCTCCACATAATTATAAAGTGAAACGCTCAACTAGAAAAAAATTGATTTAAAAAGGTAAGAAAAAATTATCACTTTTTTCTGTAAACAAAAAAAACCTAGACTATAATGTAATCATTACGCTTAGATGCAACCTATATGTTGCTTTAGTAATTGTAACATACAAATATTAAAAGAACAATCTGCACTGAAATTAATTGTCTTATACTATATGATGTCACATTATTTCCCTTGGTCTATAGGTATGCATTCCTAGAACACTCGTTCTTCCCAGCTTCTCCAATAGTCTACAAGAGGAGTGCAACAACTTATATTGTCTTAAAAAGTAATATATACCTTGATGATATCCCAAACAAGCAGTCTGTAAAAAGCAATCTATGAATCAAACACATAAAATTTGGAATAAAATATAACATGTCACAGATGTCCAATTGGTGGGAAAAAAATCATAAATAGAAACTCCACGGCACCCTGTTTCTTTACAAGGGAACGGTAAATAATCATTAATTAATGAAGTTAAGACTCATATATGTAAATACTTAATACAATGTACATGTGAATATAGTGTGAACCCTGTTTACCAGAGTCGTTTCCTGTTAGACAAGTTTATAAGGTATATCTAGAACAAGTACAATTCCCACATCCACCATCTTATTCCTATTCAACACAAGTTGAGCTGGGAAAAAATAGACAGTACACAAAACCTACCATTTTTTACTGACCCTGAACCAAGTTGCCCGTGTTTGTTCCACCCAAATGACAGAGAGGTTCCGTCATCAGTTACTACTACCGTATGGCTCTTCCCACTTCCTGCTGTAACAATTTTATACCTAGAAAGCAGAAAAAAAAGACCACAGGAAGAATTCACCACATATTTAGGCTTGTGTTCAAATATTTGAAGCAAACTCATGACAAGAAATATTTTGAAACCATATAGAAAAAGGTCAACAGACTCCTATAGCCCTTTTTATATACAAAACACAAAACTACAAAGAAATCAAATTTCAACTCAAATTAACCTCCTTGCTCCCATTCACAAATGCCCCCAAGAGCATGAAAGTCTAAACTAAAAAAAATGCTCTAACCTGACATTTTGAGCATGCTTTTCAGGACCTTGAACTCACTAATCAACAATCAAGGAATAAATTTGTCTGCTACCATATTCTAGTTAGTTGATAGAGTGAATCACCCAAATAAACACATAAACCATTNATTGAGCATGCTTTTCAGGACCTTGAACTCACTAATCAACAATCAAGGAATAAATTTGTCTGCTAACATATTCTAGTTAGTTGATAGAGTGAATCACCCAAATAAACACATAAACCATTAACATTAAAATTGTGACGTCATTTGTGTCATTTAGCAATACTACTTATGTGTATGCATTAAGAATGGAGCACATACAGAGCATCTCATGATATTTATACTTCTCACTGCATTCATGTCATTAAGTTCAATTCAGTAAACTTAAAGAGATAAGAAGCAAGAATTTACCAGTAATTATGACCTACTAACATGTGTTCTGACTAAATTTAAATGCCAAATTTATGCTACCAATCCTTTAACAATAATATATATACATATATTCAGGGGCGGGCCAGGGGGTCCCCAGCACCGGCCAACAGCAACCATTCTTTAGTACTGTAGCTGATGTTGTGTGAACATACATACGTTGTGCATGGATGATGACTAATAAAACTTATTATATAAAACAAAACCATATAATTTTTCTAAGGGAGAATGGCGGGTAGAAAGAGAGTGAACAGCGGTGATGATTTTCAATGAGGAGCCAGATAATATATAAGCGTTTGAATGGCACTCACACATATATGTTAATTTACATTTTTGTCCCTAGAAAAAAATTATTAGGTTTCTTTGTAGTCTAAAGTTTATTGTTAGTCCAAGTAAATGGTTGTTAAAATATATATAATATAAATTTTATTACTAACTACTAGGAATAACTCCGATGCTTTGAATACAATTAGTAGTTTTTATCTGTAATTAACTAAAAATTAGTGTTTAATTAACTACAAATAATGTAAACTTTATTTATGCTCTTTAAATCTGTAAAAGTTTTTTATTTATTTATTTTTTAAATTGAACCCCCCTTCAGAAGCTTCCAGGTCCGTCACTGCATATGTAGTACCAATCTTATTAATCATAAACTTACAAGCTAAGCAATCTACACGAGTATAAAACATACTCAAGCAAATTGATCCTAAAAACTAGAATTAATAATAAATAGGCCTTTTGGCATTAGAAAAAATGTTAGAAAAGCATAAATTGCAGAATCAAACTGAAAAGAACGACTTACTTTGACAATCCCGACACAACAGTAGGCCTATCCCGCTGAATGGTATCTCCGTGACCAAGTTGCCCCCTCTGCAAACAACATCAAATTTTTACCAACTCATTACACAAAAACCACACATTTTTAACAATAACAAACTCCAATGCCAATCATTACATCGTTACGTCCCCAAGTATAGCACCGCCCTTCCACATCCAACGCAACACAATGACAGGATGCTACATTAACATTTCCACATCAACCAATGCAAATAATCAGTAACTAAAATAATCGGTAAAAATACTTCCTCCGTGCCATTCGATAAATTATAAAGTATTTCATTTCGCGAAAAGACAAATATTATGGAACAGAGGAAGAATAAAGCTATTCGAAATTCGATATAGACTTACTGCAACCGGAAGCAACGAAACGAATATCAACGCCAACGAGAGGGCGAAGACGAGTAGGAGAGACTAAATTAGTGTCAGTAGGGCCTTTCTTTTTACCAATGAGGTCCCAATTAGTGGCACCACAGAACAACAGCTCGCCGCTTTTCTCCGTCTCCTCAACCTTGTTTTCACTCTCCATCTCCAACGATCTAACGGTTCAAAATGTATCTCAGTAATAGATCTAACGGTCACCAGCGATTGAGAATCGGCGGGTTAGGGTTTTAGAAGAGGGAAGAAAATAGTACATAGATCGGAGAAATAGAGGAATTACAAACCCTAGTTATTATAGGTGCCTCTAATTATTATTTTAAAAGACGAGAATTCAATTAAATTTTATATATAAGAATATTTTTGAAATATTATTTTTAAATTTATTTTGAAAATAAAAAAGGACACGTGAGACAAATTTTGTTTTGAAACTAATAATATGATTTAAATAAATTTTTAAAATGTAAATTTAAAATATTTTTTTGGTTAGATTTAATTAATTATAATTAAATATATATTTAAAATATGAGAAAATTAATATTTTATTATAAAATTTATTTTAAATGTTATAGAATCAAAATAAGTTATATTATATAATAAATTTTACGGCAAAAATAACTCTAAAATTAATAAAAAAAATCATTTACAAATTGAAATCAAACTACAATCGCATACAATTAATTATAATAACTCTTTATAAAATAACAATACAACCGTCAATAATATTGGTTCTTTATTCCTATAAAATCAAAATATATGAATTAAAATAATATGTAAATATATTTGACAAAAATTTTACTAAACATAAAATTTGATTACATAAAAACATATATTAATATAGAATTATCGTTGTAATTATTATAATACTAATAATTAAAATATATTAAAAATTGTTTTTTAATATTGTAGTTACTTATTATAATTTATTTCAAGTGATATTTTAATAACATTTTATTATGAATTTTTAATTATATCATCAATTTTCTAGTATATTTCATCAATTTTAAAATAATTTTTATAATAAAATATTTTTTTAAAAAAATTTCAAACATATATTTAATCATAATTAATTAAATTTAACCATAAAATCTATTTTGACCCTACATTTTAAAGACTAGTGGTAGATTAACCACATTAAAATTTATTTACTTTATTCGACACGCACAATTTCTTTTCCGTCGATACGCCCTGAAATTTGTACTTGAATTCCTTTTGTNAAAAAAAAATTTCAAACATATATTTAATCATAATTAATTAAATTTAACCATAAAATCTATTTTGACCCTACATTTTAAAGATTAGTGGTAGATTAACCACATTAAAATTTATTTACTTTATTCGACACGCACAATTTCTTTTCCTTCGATACGCCCTGAAATTTGTACTTGAATTCCTTTTGTATCTGCTTGTTCGGTTAATTCAATAGCCTTTTTCATTGCTTTTCGAAAAGAAACTCTATTCTTTAATTGACCGGCTATAAATTCTGCAAGAATATTAGGGCTTCTGTAAGGTTTTGCAATTCTTGTGATAGTAATGTTAAGTTTTCGGTTGACACAATTAAATTCTTTTTGTAGATTCATCTGCAATTCTTCGATTCCTCGTGGTCGATTTTCTATTAAAAACTTTAGGAATCCCATATAGATAATGACCTGGATCAGATCGATTCGTTTTTGAATTTCTATACGTGCAATTCCCTCGACACCAGAGGAAATTTTCATATTTTTTTATACATAATTCTTAAACACAAAAAAAAAATATGACTTCCACTCCTACTATCATAATATATCAATTCTTTTTTTTTATCAAATTATGTTAAATTCTAATATTTCTACTNTATATGACTTCCACTCCTACTATCATAATATATCAATTCTTTTTTTTATCAAATTATGTTAAATTCTAATATTTCTACTTGATTTAAGGATTCTCACGAGTTTTGGGATTACCAAAATTTATTATTATATGTATATATTATATTTACAATTCAAGTATACGGATCAAATAGTACATGTTTATAAATTAAGTTAGATTTTGAAACTAAGTTTAAGATGGGAATCTCAATTTCTCGGTCATTAAATGATTTAAATTTTTACCATTTAATTACTCTTCTGTCACTTTTGTCTTCTACATGAATAAAATCTTACATTTTATTCAATCATAATAAATGGATTACTTGTTAACAAAAATTTATACTATATTTCATGAAAATTAATTAAATTAATACTTAAGTTATCATTTTTTTAATAGTTAAGTTATCATGTTAAGTGAAAATGAACAAAAGTTTAGTAGAAACACATTAAAAAAGAGATGAGTGTATATGAGACGGGGGAGTATGTTATTTTTCTGTAATTTAAATTACATATTATCTATATCACATTTTCTCCATATTTTTTCTTGCACTCGACTTCCATTTCTCACCCTCCTACCAGCCATCATCATTGACGCTTCCGACAAAATAAATAACAATCATCGTCCCTCGCTGACATATGTATATAGAAATATACATCATCTTCATGTGTCTGTTTATTTCATCATATTTGTCAAGATATTTTTCTTTTACAACGTCACAAATTAAATCCAACCACTTTTCGAGCGACGAGTAGAACTTAGATTCAACAAAATCTTTTATTATGCTTGGTTGTGATGAATGAAACCGGAAAGAATGGAAAAAAATTGAACTATCATGTGAGTAAATGATCAAAAAAATTATTCCTTATTACATTTCATTCCTTCACCATTTCCTTTTAATTTTACTCTTTTAATTTCATTTCACTGCATTCCATTCTTGCAAACCAAATGCAATATTTATCACCAGCATAATGGCGACACCATTTTCACCATGATCACTGAATAAATGGAAATATTGATACCACCCCAACGATATTTGTAACAATTTCATATCTAACACATCACAATTATGCCACTATTATATTTTCAAGTTGAGAATTTATGTTTTGAAATTGTGGTGATTCAAGTTCAGATATTGGTGTTTCACGTTATGATTTTAGTGATGTGTGATTCAGTTTTGTAATTTATTAATTTATTATAGTGATATTCCTAAAAGTGTAGCTACTAGTGGTGGTATACTTGGTAGAGGCGTTGTTGAGTGTATTGTGTAGTACTTGAACTATTTGTAGTGAAATGATGGAATAATTACTAATGGTGACGAATTAGGTATTATTGGTGGTTTAGGATGATATGTCAATGGTGTGGTGATTGTAGTGGTAGCGGTGGTAATGATAATACTGTGGTAGTAGTAGTGAAGGTGGTGCAGCAGTGGTGAAGGTGGTGCGGTGGTAATGATGTGTTGTATTGTATTGTGTATGTGTGTGTGTGCACGCACCGCTTAAATGAGTACAAAGACTTAATATCAACTATTAAATTTTTTTAATTTAATTGAATTTTAACCACTCAATTAATTATACTTGTTTCACTTGCCCCCTCAATCTTTTTTCTCCACCCAACTTCGTCTCTCCCATCAGGGCTATCGTCTTGCACTACTCCACTGTCGTCTATGGACGACTCTGGCCATATTATCATAATCATTTATTGCCATACATATAGATGCACACATATACATAGATGTTATTCAGCTTCGATGATACAAACTGAATCCCAACACCTCCTCATAACAAGAATTAATATTTATTAAAATTATAAATTTTATCGCATTTACTCTTAAGTAGTAGTTATATATTTGTCATGTCTCTAAAAATTGAAACTGGACCGTGTGCTAAATTTTTAAATATACTTCTTGAAAATAATATTTAATTGACTAAAATACTATATCGATGTTTTATCTTTATATTCCATGATAAAAAAAATCGCTAAGTTTGATATCATCTTTCATAAACAATGTTTTCAAGTCTTCGACAAAGAAGTATCTCATAATTTTGCCAAACCATATGTGATAGTTTTCTAAAAATGCGCTATCGACAAACTTGTTTTTATATTTCGTTCCAAGCATCAAGTTTGTTATCAAACTGAAAACTATTGTCATATATTTCAAGTACTTTGTTGTCACGGAATATGGCGTAACTTGTATATTTGAGACAATATCTTTAAAACATGATATCTTAGACTTGGTTGAACTTGTGACTGAACATGTTATCGGACTTCTAAAAGTAACTTCTATTTTAAGTTCTAAACCTATATTTCAAAGAAACTTATTGTCATCTCCATATTTATTAAAACTTGTCGTCTAGTGAATTTTACATGATTTATACTTTTTGACCTATACATGTTTTACTTAATCTTTCCTAAACTAAGTAAATTAATTAATACATTGTGATCATTATATCTTTTAATTAATGTAGGGGTAATCACTAACGTTCCTAACACGGGCTATATAGTTGCTTTCTACGGAGAATTAGACAAATTCTCATGCATTATGCACGCGTCCGCCATTTTGTTCTTAACTCTTCTTACATGTTGGACGAAACAAGTCATCTTTAATGAGGTGCCTCTTTTCCTTTTATCTAACTCCATTAAAATAATATTTGACTTGTATTTATCTAGCGTTCCTTTTGAGCAGGTATGAAACTCACATATTTATATTAGTTTTGTCATTAAATTTTTAACATAATGACATTTTATGTTAAGGTTACACTTTTTTAACAAGTTAAACAATATAGTACCAACTACCAAAGTTCCTCAAATTTTTAATTTTTTATTAATTATTTAAGTTTGAGTCATTCTTTTATACTACTATTTGTGTATATAATATGTTTAAAAGGTGAGCCAAATATTTTTTTCCTAAGATACTTATATTTTTTTTAGGATTGTGACATTTTCAAAGTGGAATTATATTTATGAAATAGAGTGAGATTTTTTCAAAATTTAAAAGGTATCTTTTCGGATTTTGTTGAGATTATGTGTTATCTCTAAGAATCTTATATCTATATTCTTAATTACTAATTGTTTCTTAATCAATCAATTAATAATATATTTTTAGATATTTTATATTATTATGATCTTGATATATAAACATCTAAAGGGTATATTTGCATATTTTGTGTTATCTCAATAAATCTTGAAAATGTATTCTTAACTGTCAAGATTTTCTTAATCAATTAATTATTAATAATACTTTTTCTGATATTATTAGGTATCGTATATTCTTATTATCTCGATGTGATATTTCTATATAAAAGTTTAGATGTTAATTCTATATTTTCACCATACAAATCTTAAGCAAACTCTAGCATCACTGTAATCAACCAACAATGATCTTAATTCTGCCTTCTCTTTTAGCTCTGTGTCTATATTTTTTCGTATTCTTTCTTCCCAAACAACAAAAACAAGGTTTAATCCTCCATCCACCAGGTCCCCCTCGACTTCCCATAATTGGACATCTACACATTTTGCGCAAACCAAACCTTCCATCTCAATTATGGAAACTTTCTAAAATTTATGGCCCCATCATGTCTCTTAAGCTAGGTTTTAGATCTGTCATTGTCGTTTCTTCTCCAAGAATGGCTCGAGAAATAATGAAAACACATGACCAAAAATTTTGTAGCAGGCCTGCTTTTTCCGGATTTCAACAAATTTCATACAAAGGATCTGATGTGGTGTTATCACCATATAGTGAAAAATGGAAGAAATTGAGAAAAATCATGATTCTTCATCTTTTAAGCCCAAAAAGAGTGTTATCTTTTCGTCCCGTTCGAGAAGAAGAAGTATCTCAAATGATTAATAAGATAGCCCAACATGCTCTATTATCCAAACCTTATAATTTTAGTAAAGAACTCATTGCTCTCACAAATACTATTATTATTAGAGTTGCTTTTGGTAAAACTTTTAGCGAAGTACATAAACAACAATTTCAGGTGCTTATTGAAAAAGTTCAGATCGCTATGGCAGCTTTCTATTTTTCTGATCATTTTCCTTTAACAAGTTGGCTTGATAAGCTTACAGGAAAATATGCTCGGCTGGATAAACATTTCAAACATTTGGATGCTTTCTATCAAAAGTTAGTTGATGAACACCTTGATCCAAACAGGCCAAGTTCCATGCAAGATGATGTTATCGATATATTACTTCAACTGAGAAAAGATTATTCTACTTCAATTGATTTGACATTTGATATTATCAAGGCTCTTCTAATGGTAATCATTTTTTAAAATATGTTTCACTATACTATATGCAATACAACTTATTACATAAAAAAATGTCTATTATGTCATATTTTTAACTTAGAAAAAATATTATGTTGCAGGATANTAATATGTTTCACTATACTATATGCAATACTCCGTATAACTTTTTACATAAAAAAATGTCTATTATGTCATATTTTTAACTTAGAAAAAATATTATGTTGCAGGATACATTTCTTGGTGGAACAGAGACTATAGCAGGTACGGCAATTTGGATTATGACATTTCTGATAAAACACCCTGCAGCAATGAAGAAAGTTCAAGAAGAAGTAAGGAGATTGATAGGGAAAAAGGAAGGACTTATAAATGAAGATGATCTCCAAAATATACAACTCCCTTATCTCAAGGCAGTGATAAGGGAGGCATTCAGATATCAGCCAATCGTTCCTCTATTAGTTCCTAGAGAAGCTATGGAAACATGTGTCATAGATAATTATCAAATTGATGCTAAAACATTAGTTTATGTTAACGTATGGGCCATAGGAAGAGATGTTGAGATTTGGGAAAAGCCAGAAGAGTTCATTCCAGAGAGATTTTTAAACAAACAGATTGATTTTTGGGGGCAATATTTTGAACTCATCCCATTTGGAATGGGTCGAAGAGGTTGTCCAGGAATTAAAATGGCACTTGCGACCCTTGAGCTCATACTCTCTAATACGCTTAACTTTTTCAATTGGGAACTGCCTCATGGGGTGAAGATAGAAGACATTGACACTGAAGTGTTGTCTGGTATTGCGATGCATAAGAAAAATGCACTTTGCCTTGTTCCAAAAAAATATTGTAACGAATAAACGGATTAGTGGGTTTAACCATATAATTTATATTTTGTATGAATACGCGCGTACTCAAATCTTTTCTTTCCCCATCTAATCAAATATAAATAAATTGTTTGCATTCAGTCATTCATTTCTACAAGAGTACTATATTTTGAGATATTTTTAAACTAATAAGTCTTTACTAAGCATGTATTATGTAAAGTGACGAATCGATTTATATTTTATAAAACTTGATAATAAAAAATTTATTGTTAAAAGAATTCATTACGTAAAAAATATGTAATACAAATCGATTCGTATTAAATGTAAAAAATTGATAAGAAAAAAATGTTATCAATTTTGAATTGCATAAATCTATTACCTCTTATTTAATGGTAGTAGCATAATATTAATAATTTTAGGTGAAAGTAAAAATACGTTAATATATAATTCTTATCATCGATGTGTGTGTATATATAAAATTATATCACGTATTTACTAATATTTAAATAGATTTTTTTTATATTATATTTGTATTTGTATTTGTATTTGATATGAATCTACTTATATTATATTTTTGTAGGTTTGAGAACCTACATTAATACATATGATATTTTTTTATTTTATATAAGTCTTAAAGAGGTGAGTAATTATAAATTAATTATAAGAGTTATTATGATAATAATTAAAATTTAGGTATAATAAATAGATTTTTATTTTATATATATATATATTTGCCTATAAAAATTAGTTATAATAAGTAGAATTATATTTAATATAAATATGTAAATAATTTGAGTCTGTATTATAATAAGTGAAATTTTATTTAATATTGATATGCATGTAATTTTAGTCCGAAATATATATATAGTTTGACTCATGCCATTATATTTATATTAATTTATTATCACCTTGCTCTTTAANTATTGTTAAAAGAATTCATTACGTAAAAAATATGTAATACAAATAGTGCTACTTTTAGATAGATTTCATGCAACATTATAATTAAATGTAAAAAATTGATAAGAAAAAAATGTTATCAATTTTGAATTGCATAAATCTATTACCNACGACCCTTGAGCTCATACTCTCTAATATGCTTAACTTTTTCGATTGGGAACTGCCTCATGGGGTGAAGATAGAAGACATTGACACTGAAGTGTTGTCTGGTATTGCGATGCATAAGAAAAATGCACTTTGCCTTGTTCCAAAAAAATATTGTAACGAATAAACGGATTAGTGGGTTTAACCATATAATTTATATTTTGTATGAATACGCGCGTACTCAAATCTTTTCTTTCCCCATCTAATCAAATATAAATAAATTGTTTGCATTCAGTCATTCATTTCTACAAGAGTACTATATTTTGAGATATTTTTAAACTAATAAGTCTTTACTAAGCATGTATTATGTAAAGTGACGAATCGATTTATATTTTATAAAACTTGATAATAAAAAATTTTATTGTTAAAAGAATTCATTACGTAAAAAATATGTAATACAAATAGTGCTACTTTTAGATAGATTTCATGCAACATTATAATTAAATGTAAAAAATTGATAAGAAAAAAATGTTATCAATTTTGAATTGCATAAATCTATTACCTCTTATTTAATGGTAGTAGCATAATATTAATAATTTTAGGTGAAAGTAAAAATACGTTAATATATAATTCTTATCATCGATGTGTGTGTATATATAAAATTATATCACGTATTTACTAATATTTAAATAGATTTTTTTTATATTATATTTGTATTTGTATTTGTATTTGATATGAATCTACTTATATTATATTTTTGTAGGTTTGAGAANTTTTAACCATATAATTTATATTTTGTACGAGTACGCGCGTACTCAAATCTTTTCTTTCCCCATCTAATCAAATATAAATAAATTGTTTGCATTCAGTCATTCATTTCTACGAGAGTACTATATTTTGAGATATTTTTAAACTAATAAGTCTTTACTAAGCATGTATTATGTAAAGTGACGAATCGATTTATATTTTATAAAACTTGATAATAAAAAATTTATTGTTAAAAGAATTCATTACGTAAAAAATATGTAATACAAATCGATTCGTATTAAATGTAAAAAATTGATAAGAAAAAAATGTTATCAATTTTGAATTGCATAAATCTATTACCTCTTATTTAATGGTAGTAGCATAATATTAATAATTTTAGGTGAAAGTAAAAATACGTTAATATATAATTCTTATCATCGATGTGTGTGTATATATAAAATTATATCACGTATTTACTAATATTTAAATAGATTTTTTTTATATTATATTTGTATTTGTATTTGTATTTGTATTTGATATGAATCTACTTATATTATATTTTTGTAGGTTTGAGAACCTACATTAATACATATGATATTTTTTTATTTTATATAAGTCTTAAAGAGGTGAGTAATTATAAATTAATTATAAGAGTTATTATGATAATAATTAAAATTTAGGTATAATAAATAGATTTTTATTTTATATATATATATATTTGCCTATAAAAATTAGTTATAATAAGTAGAATTATATTTAATATAAATATGTAAATAATTTGAGTCTGTATTATAATAAGTGAAATTTTATTTAATATTGATATGCATGTAATTTTAGTCCGAAATATATATATAGTTTGACTCATGCCATTATATTTATATTAATTTATTATCACCTTGCTCTTTAACTAGATATACATAAAATGAAAAAATATATTATATGTATTAATATAAGTTCTCAATTTTATAAAAATTTAATGCAAAAAATTTCATATCAAATAGAAATAAAAAATATATATTTATTGAAATATTAGTCAATATGTGCGATGCACTGGTTAGACATGTCGATGAATCAGGTTTGGATCAAATCATTCTAAATCCATGTCTAAATTTATTTATTTATTTGAATCGGTTAAAGTGTTGAATAGTTTAAAACAATCCATATTTACTATATTCAGATCTGGTANCTATAATAAGTAGAATTATATTTAATATAAATATGTAAATAATTTGAGTCTGTATTATAATAAGTGAAATTTTATTTAATATTGATATGCATATAATTTTAGTCCGAAATATATATATAGTTTGACTCATGCCATTATATTTATATTAATTTATTATNATTGTTAAAAGAATTCATTACGTAAAAAATATGTAATACAAATCGATTCGTATTAAATGTAAAAAATTGATAAGAAAAAAATGTTATCAATTTTGAATTGCATAAATCTATTACCTCTTATTTAATGGTAGTAGCATAATATTAATAATTTTAGGTGAAAGTAAAAATACGTTAATATATAATTCTTATCATCGATGTGTGTGTATATATAAAATTATATCACGTATTTACTAATATTTAAATAGATTTTTTTTATATTATATTTGTATTTGTATTTGTATTTGATATGAATCTACTTATATTATATTTTTGTAGGTTTGAGAACCTACATTAATACATATGATATTTTTTTATTTTATATAAGTCTTAAAGAGGTGAGTAATTATAAATTAATTATAAGAGTTATTATGATAATAATTAAAATTTAGGTATAATAAATAGATTTTTATTTTATATATATATATATTTGCCTATAAAAATTAGTTATAATAAGTAGAATTATATTTAATATAAATATGTAAATAATTTGAGTCTGTATTATAATAAGTGAAATTTTATTTAATATTGATATGCATGTAATTTTAGTCCGAAATATATATATAGTTTGACTCATGCCATTATATTTATATTAATTTATTATCACCTTGCTCTTTAACTAGATATACATAAAATGAAAAAATATATTATATGTATTAATATAAGTTCTCAATTTTATAAAAATTTAATGCAAAAAATTTCATATCAAATAGAAATAAAAAATATATATTTATTGAAATATTAGTCAATATGTGCGATGCACTGGTTAGACATGTCGATGAATCAGGTTTGGATCAAATCATTCTAAATCCATGTCTAAATTTATTTATTTATTTGAATCGGTTAAAGTGTTGAATAGTTTAAAACAATCCATATTTACTATATTCAGATCTGGTAATTGGATTGGATATATAATTCAACTTAATTTTTTACTATTTTAATTAATATTAAAATATGAAACACACTCTTTTGATGAATCGGATTTGGAGGTTTTCAAATCTTTTTAGTAATAATCGTATAAATATATATACGGAATCTTGGAATAATAGATTGGGTTATGAGAATTTAATACCAAAAATAATGGTTAGTACAATAATTGAATAATTGGCCTGTTTGGCTGGGCTTAAAAATAAGTCCTTTTGGACTTATTTTCGGGTAAAAATTTCATATTTTGATAAATGTTTTTTATACAAGTATTTAATGTATATTTGAGATTCTATAAGTTGCAAAAAAAAGTTAACTTNATTTTATATAAGTCTTAAAGAGGTGAGTAATTATAAATTAATTATAAGAGTTATTATGATAATAATTAAAATTTAGGTATAATAAATAGATTTTTATTTTATATATATATATATTTGCCTATAAAAATTAGCTATAATAAGTAGAATTATATTTAATATAAATATGTAAATAATTTGAGTCTGTATTATAATAAGTGAAATTTTATTTAATATTGATATGCATATAATTTTAGTCCGAAATATATATATAGTTTGACTCATGCCATTATATTTATATTAATTTATTATCACCTTGCTCTTTAACTAGATATACATAAAATGAAAAAATATATTATATGTATTAATATAAGTTCTCAATTTTATAAAAATTTAATGCAAAAAATTTCATATCAAATAGAAATAAAAAATATATATTTATTGAAATATTAGTCAATATGTGCATCGCACTGGTTAGACATGTCGATGAATCAGGTTTGGATCAAATCATTCTAAATCCATGTCTAAATTTATTTATTTTTTTGAATCGGTTAAAGTGTTGAATAGTTTAAAACAATCCATATTTACTATATTCAGATCTGGTAATTGGATTGGATATATAATTCAACTTAATTTTTTACTATTTTAATTAATATTAAAATATGAAACACACTCTTTTGATGAATCGGATTTGGAGGTTTTCAAATCTTTTTAGTAATAATCGTATAAATATATATACGGAATCTTGGAATAATAGATTGGGTTATGAGAATTTAATACCAAAAATAATGGTTAGTACAATAATTGAATAATTGGCCTGTTTGGCTGGGCTTAAAAATAAGTCCTTTTGGACTTATTTTCGGGTAAAAATTTCATATTTTGATAAATGTTTTTTATACAAGTATTTAATGTATATTTGAGATTCTATAAGTTGCAAAAAAAAGTTAACTTNCAAAAATAATGGTTGGTACAATAATTGAATAATCTAAAGTCTACAAAATTAGCGGTCACCCGTGATCACCTAAAACAAGGAGATAATGACCTAAATAATATAATTTAATTTGTGTTTGACCAAATTACTCCATTGCTTCGTTTCAGAACTTGGAGGTTAGCCATCACAGGGAAGTGCAGTAAGTTCTCTAGGATATGATAGATAAAAATGGAAGGAGCGACCTATGTCAAGCTACCCGAGTAACTGCCTACACCTGTATTGAAAACAAACATAGCCACATCTATTATATTCCATCACTACTCCCTGTCTACAATAACCAATCTTCTCTCATCATTTTTGATATTCTATCTCATCAATTTTAATCTTCAAACTTTAGATAATTTCAATCTCCTGTTCTATATATTTGATCACACTCTCATAGATACATAGGTACTGATTAGAATCGGACTCTCACAAACTTTTAAGTATTAATGATTATAAGTAGGTTATATCAATTGAGATTCGAGAAAGTGTCGAGCACCAAACGAAATTGAAGGTTAGATATGGAAGGCCGGGAGGAGAGAATAAGATGATTGAGAAACTTGTATTTGTATCATAGATGACTTAAAGAGTTAATGATCGGGAGACGGAGCTTGAAATTTTTGAGAATTTATATTAACAACACACGCATGCTTATTATGCACAGCCTTATATTCGCACTGTAAATATGCGTATGGTAGTATGACCCACGCATATTTTGTATGCGTCTATCAGGATTCACATGTTATAAATGCGTATATCATATGTTATTTTGGATACTGTACCCGACATATGTCATTTTGGACAATTAATTTCACAAATATGCTAAAAAGGTCTTTCACCTAACAAGGAGATAGTGAAAAGAGTAACAGGGTTTTAAACTTTTATTATTTATTAGAGTAATTAATATATTAATGAGTAATTACATTTTAAATTACTGTTATAAAAATAAAAATAAATTCAAATTATATAAATAAAATATTAAAAAAATGTGACGGGTGCATCGCACGAGATATAAACTAGTATTATTAAAATCGAAACATTAAAAATTTGATAGACCGTCGTTGGTTCGTATTTGGGTCAGGTAATTATTTAATATCAAACCTAATTTTTAAATATTAATCTATTAACTAAAACACATCTCCAGTCTTTTGAATAAAACACATTTTCAAAAAAATTAATAAGTCAAATTTTACTACCTTATAATACAATTACAAATAATATATATAAAAAATGATATAAAAATATTTATACGTATAATATTAAATTATTAAGAAAATTCAAATTATTATTTTAAAAATAAAAATAAATTCAAATTATATAAATAAAAGCAATAAAATATTAAGAAAATTCGATCAATACATTACCCCGGATATAAATTGATCTATATTATATTATTAAAGCAACATTAAAAGTTTGGTAATCGGTCAGTATTTGAGCCGGATAGTTATTATTGGACCTAATTTTTTTAATATTAATATCTTAACTAAAGCACATTTTACATTAATATTTTAACTAAAACACACAAATATTATCCTATTAAAATACAAATACTCTTAACTAAAATACATATCATATTAATCACCTAACTAAAACAAATTTCTAAAAATAAAGTATATGAAAAATTATATAAAATACATATATAACATTAAATAAAATTCAAATTATTATTAAAAAATAATAAAATAAAAATAATAAAATACTAAAAAAATTCGATATGTGCATCGCACGAGATACAAGCTAGTATTATTTAAATTGAAACAAGTAAAAGTTTGATAGTTAGTTGTTGACCGTCATTAGTGCTCGTTATTTGAGCCAGATAGTCAATTAATTTTTTAGCCTAATTTTCAAATATTAATCTTCTAATTAAAATACATCTCTAAACAAAATCTACAAATATTATCCTCTTAAAATATAAATAAAATTAATATAAAAAATATTTATACACATAACACTTTAAATCATTGTTATAAAAATAAAATAATTCAGATCATATAAATAAAATATTAAAAAAAAAGTTATTCGTGCATTGACATATAAGCTATTACGATATAACAAAATATTTTTATTATAAAAATATTTAATTCAACTAAAATAAAGGCATTCACGACTAAAGTATAAGAATGCGATAATCATAATCATATGGGTGGAAAGACATCATGTATGTTTTTACTATTGTCTAGATAAATTACACAATTTAATAAGCAAGTTGAGCACTTAATTTTTATATAAGACATCACATGCATTTTTCAAGGAAATAAAAGTACCAATTATTATTCAGATGTCAAGTTAGAACAAATAAAATGGGTCATCCACATAGCATACATATCGACATGGCAATGTATCAAGAAGTTAATCATTCAAAAGACAGATAAGAGATTACTCATTATATGCTATCAAATGAATTGTATTCCAACTCATTGGAATTGGTGTCCTATCAAGTGTTGACAATACGCATGCCCCTTGTGAGGCAATAATTTCAACTAAGTATGTTCTCCTCATGTAGGAGCGTACTTGTCGGTTTTGATATCAATTGTATTTAGGAAGATCTTTCTAAGGACAAGACCTCATTCCTTAATATTCTCTGCAAGTATACCTCAACTGTAATTGTTTGACACTTTATGTTGATAAAGTGTCACTTGTGTTTTGGACATGCCTGTTAATATGCTCTATCGAGTAGTTGATTATGTCAATGTAATATTCTATCTACGACTAATGTTTGACGGGAGCAAATATTCTGACGGCTGATGTCTAACGGGTGAAAATATTCCAGACGGCTGATGTCTGATGAGTGCATGCCTTTGTCAAGCATCACACTTTTGGATGTAATCCATAGCATCTTGTTTAAGCGTAGAACAATAGTAACCCATCCGTAAGGTTTTGAAGGACAAACTCCTACCCCTAGAATGATTTCCATATGCCCTTTTGTGGGTGTCTCATAGGACCTGTCAGGCCTCCTCGTCTTCTAAACATATTTGTAATAATCATGTGGCTGACTCCTCGAATGAAACATCATCAATAAGAACAAACCTTGACATCCACACTCTGAACACTTTGGCTACATTGTTGTTAGTGAGTTGGACACCACTCGACAGGTATTCCTTGATTTTTAGCGTCCGACTTGTCAGTTGTTGCTTGTCGTTAGCATTTCGTCCATCGACTAGAATCATAACATCATTCAATTCTTCATACTTGTTTGCATCATCTAGAGCTACTACTTCTTTCAAGACATCATCCCATTTTGTGACAGGCTTCAAGACATGTATAATCGATATGTTAGATGAATCGACTCGACGAAACACTGCACCTTATCATTGTATCCACGTACGAGGATTACTTAAAAATAAATGTGGATGTTACTTCTGTCGACATGCTGGATGTCATCGGATAACTAGTCTTTAAGTTGTTGTATCCAACTTGTATTTTGTCGCATGCTAGTAGTTGTCAGGTCGTCTGCTGTCGACGTCTATCCTTCTTCAGTCGTAGGCCTCAGGACATGTATAAGGGGTATGTTGGACAGATTGACTCGACGAAAGACTGCCCCTAGTCTAGCCTTGGCATCTAATTGATGGCATGTGTATTTAATTTGTTATCAAGTGATAAATGAGTCATGCGGTTGAGTCCAAACGAGTCGCCGAGTTATGAATGTGTTGGTGATGAATTTCAACGAGTACATCTCTTTTACTTCCATCAATCTTTGCTTACTAATGTCAACCCTATTGTTCAAGGTTGTTACCGACCTATTCTGTTCATGTCTACATCATCTGCTCCTATCGTGTTCAGTATACTTGACGCAAACTTCTTCATGTCATGTTCTTACTGTCATAGCTTCAGTTCTTCATGTCTTGACACGTATCCATGTAATCCATAGCTTTCATATTTAGATATTTTATTGGTCATGTCATATTCATCTTCACTTCCTTCAGTCACTTCATGTTGTCAAGTATGTTTTGTGTTAGTGTTAATATTCAGACGTCGTCGGGTAAGGATTGGAACAGAAGTTGATTTTCTAATGGGATTGCGGTCACCTTCCCATTTTCATCGTGTTGTCCAAGCTCATAGAATTGTTAATTCTCGCCGATTCTCAATTCAATTTCCCCACGCGATTTGCCGTTGAAGACATAAATTGCCACTTTTAAGCCCATTGGAAGTAAACCAATGGAGATATCTTTAATTCTTCGAGACAACATAACAATATTTTCTTGAAAACCAAAAATAATCTTTCTGTTTGCCTACTTGAACAGGAGATCTGTAATCTGCTTTCTCGTCTACCACATATTTCTTGCTACTTGACGTCAGGTAAGTCATGTTGTCTGTTGTCAGTACATTTTCTTGGATATATTATTCTTCTATCAGATATATTGACTTGACAGACTGTTGTCCCTCGCTCGTCCGTCGCGTCAGATTGATGACATGTATATTTAAGTCTCTTGGAACTTGTCAAGCACAGTGTCGTGTCTTTTGGTCATATCACAATGTCGTGGGTGTTTTGTGTGAGTGTCATTCTTCAACGTATTGTATTCATTCCAATTAGTAGATACCATATGTCGTCGGTATCTTGTTGTACGTCACCCAGTATGCCGTCCATATTCAGATGTTGTACAACACTTGTTACTGCCCGTTGTGATGCCGTGTTGCTATTTGATTTGACCATACTCAACTCCATCTTGAGTATTCGTTCTCTAACCATAACAAATCCATTACAGATTGTGTAATTTCTAGATAGCCAAAATCATGTCTTCATTCATCATAAGGTTGTTCTCCTGATTCGTAAACCTTCGCGTCTTACATTGCCATTCATTGTTGTGTCTATATGTTGTATCTCTCTATCGTTGTGACTCCGTGTTGGCAACGTTTTATGTAGTAATGTTCTTGTTTTTAACAGTACCCAACAATATGAAGGCGCAGTCATGTATCAATCATAAATCAATAGAAACTTTCAAATCGAAACTCAAATAGCAGAAAGAACTAATAATGCAAACAATTAAATATATGTCCCAACAACTTATTGTACCAAAAACAAATAAAAGTAAGGGCAGATAAGATTACGCATTATACGCCTTAAGGTGTAACGCACTCCAACTTTCTCGAATTCGGACTCCGTCTAGTGTCGACATCTTTAATGCCACTCGTCCAATGCTGGTGTTAAATAAGGACGGTAAGGGGAACTTGTTCCTTCTTATTCACTATTCACTTCTAGAATATGGCTTATAGTACCTAGTTCTTGCCGTCGGGGTCTTCCTGTTTGGATGATAGTAGCTATCATCACCATCCCATTTGTCTTCCTCCAATCTAACATGTGACATAGCTTTGGCTTGGACATCGTCCATTGACCTGCACGGATACTTGGTCAATTCGTTAAAAAAACAATGATCCAATTGAAGTTGGAAAAGACAAGTTATATGTGTAGCTGTGCGTTGAAAAAGGACGAACCTGTTTACCTTGAACTTGACATGTTTGTACTTTTAATCTTCAAGTCACCTGTTTTTCCCCACATATAATTTGTGATGAAAATGCTAATCGATCTTGATCACTTTGTTTCAAAAGAAACAAAAATTCTCACCACAATTTCTGGATTTATATAAATTATGCACCCTCGTTTTACTTTAATAATAATGGTGTTTAGTACAATATACACATCGATTCCAATTAAATGTATATATGTTAATAGTCACAAGTTTATGTTAAATTATCAGTTTTTTTTAAATTTTAAAATATGATGAATCAGATTTTATTATCATAATATCGCGTTATATTTTTAACAGTCCCTTAACAAAATTCCCAATCAGCTGTTGATTCCTGTGATTGGTGAAATACAAGACATAGGCAGTACTGATTAATTACTAGTAATAAACTAGACATGAAATTTACTGGAGGGAGATTGTTGTCACTACCATGAATTCCAGACTGTAATACTGTGTAGATTTCTTACCTCTCATTGGTAATTTGGTATATTCCAAGTTCCAACAACCCTTGTCATGTAATAATTGTAGGGTGCTGATACATGGACAATCTAAATTTATTTATATACATCTTATTTAGATTTTTGGATTGAAATAACCTTTCTTAATATTTTATATATTTTAATAATTAAAATTAAAATCAGGACATTTCAGTCTAGAATACACACCCTAATTGTATCACCGCAGACCGTGTTGCAGTTGCAGATGCTGAACATGGGCACTGCATGTAACACATGTCTAGTATGTGGCATTATAGATAAGGCATGTGTTCCACTTTGTTTATAACAGAGCACCGGACTTGCATTTCTAACGATGTTCAACAGTTCGGTTGATTCGGTTAAATTTGCTTTCTAAATTATAAACTTTAATTTTACAAATATTATAAGTTCCACAAAGTTTTATATGTATGATAAAAACATCTTTATTTTCCGGTTTTATTGATCTCACAAAAATACAATCTAAGTATTTGTGTGTTTCTTATCACCGTTAATTATAAAATAAAATATTTTATACACATTTTTTTATTATAAATTAAATTTAGAGATCTTAATTTTGAATGCGAGTGGAGCCATATGATCCATTTGAGATTGTTATTTAAAATTATTGTACCGTAAAAAAAATGTTGTTAGATAAAAATTTTATGATGTACATGTTTAGACATATAATATTTAAAAAATATTTTTTTTCAAAAATTTGATAATGAAATTTATAGTTATTTTCCNGTATGATCCATTTGAGATTGTTATTTAAAATTATTGTACCGTAAAAAAAATGTTGTTAGATAAAAATTTTATGATGTACATGTTTACACATATAATATTTAAAAAATATTTTTTTTCAAAAATTTGATAATGAAATTTATAGTTATTTTCCCAAAAGTTGGGAATTTTGTTTTACAAATTATGGTCTGATTCATTTTTCCAGATAATAAATTTTGAATTTTATTAAATATTTTTTAATAAAAAATTGTAATTACTGTCTAAAATACTTTTTTAGAAATATAACAGAAAATAGAGATTTTTTTTGAGAATTTAGGTATACCTGATATCTGCTCTCCAATTCACATATGTAGTAAAAGTAATATATTTATATGCATATAATAAATTATTTAATAAAAACAAATATAATTTGTATATACATATATGTATATACACACATTAATAATTTCATTTTGATTCATCTCACTAATTAAAAATTTTATATTATAATTTAATTATAATATATTTATTATGATTTCAATATACTAAATATGGTTCATGATCTGAATTGGACTTAAACTTGAATGTAAATTATATTTTTGATTATATTTCTATTGTAATAGTATGTTATATAAATTTAACGTTTTTTTTTATAAATTTCAATCAATTGATATAATTTATTTACTCAAATAACTAACTAAAATTTATATATCGTCAGTTTTACATATTTAATTTAATCAATTATATATTTAATATTTTGTTTTGTGATCATCATAGTCTTGTAATATTAAATTTAGTATCGAGTTAAATAATTGTCTAAATATTTTATATAAAAACGATATTTATTATGGATGGATCATATACAACCCGTATTAATGGATCACAAACTACTAAGTAAGATCAGTGTTATAGATATCGGCCGAATCGCCGATATATTGACCGAAATATCGGTTCAACCAGTGTTACCGATCTTATTCACATGAATCGTTTAATTATACGGTTTGGGTAACATCGGGTCAAAATGCGGCAAAGTCAACTCATATTTCGGAAGACTGAGAAGTGCTTATAACTTTTCTTATCACATTTTCACAATAGTGATTATAAATCTTTAACATTTTAGTTGCTTATTGGTTGCTATAAAATTTAATAGGATTTTGATTTTAAAAAATCATCATTTTTGTTAGTGTATTGAGTCTTTCAATATAAAATATAAGATTAAATGTTAAATTAAATAAGGTGATTGTTGTAAATATTTTAAATGTAAATGTATTAATTCTTCATTCCTATTCAAATGTATTGGTTCTTTAATTTTTTTTAAAAATTGTGAAATAAATAATAATATATACATGGATTAAAATTATATAAAAATTTAATTGAAATTACTCCCGATTTGTCTTCCGATTAATACTCCCGATTAATCCCCGAATTACCGATTAATCCTAAATCGCTACCTCAACCGATTAGATCCGATTAACGATTTTTATAACACTGATTAAGATTAAGAAAATACCATTTCAAAAAAAAATATTAAGAAAATACGACACCATTATTCAATTTGAATCTAAATTTTAATACTTAAATTTGTTTATATCGAAAAAATATGATATTAGATTTAAAATAGAATTTAATAAAAATAAAATGATCCCAAACTTGAATATTTGAGAGTTCAGTTCTATAAATATCATTTTTCACTCTTATTCTTGGGTATTGCTGTTACTCGTTTCATTTTTATATTTTTCACCCCAATTTTTGCGTATCCCCGTTCCCCATTACTCATTTAGAGTGAAAATCAGGAAATAAAATAATCTCTATTTGAAGAATTGAGACGAGTTCGGGGGGAAATTTTGCGACTGAGATTCGAAAATAGCGTTTCTCTATTTTTAGTATAAAAAAGAAGTCGCACTTTATGGCGACCTCATAATAAATTTTAAATTTATTAAAATTATTTAATAAATACATAGTTGTAATATATTATAGAAATTTATTTAAAAATATTTATTAATTTTATTTTTAAATGAATAAATAATTTCATTTAAAGTCTCTTAATTAACCAACCAAATAAATACGGTACAACTAATGACTATATCTTTTAATTTTTATTTAAAGTCACAGGAAGGCCAAGCTCCAGGCATTATCGATTAATATTATAAACATCAAATTATATAGACCAACTATGAAACCCACTTCTTCGAATCGAAGTAGCATCTAGTTGTATTTAAAAAAGTCAAGCTAAAAACGTTCACAAAACCACTGACAATACAGGCATACAGCCAAATCTGGTTGTATGTTATTTAAATATACTTACAATAATGAGGGATCTAAGAGTCTGGTTGGCTAAACGAGATTATAATTTATTTTGATTTTAAATTGAAAAATGTTCGTTTGTATAATAAGTGAGAAGCTGAGTTAAAGTCAGAAATAAACTAGAAACTGATTTAAAGTCAAAAGCACGTATTAGGTACTTTTTCCGGCACTTGTTTTTTTTTTAATTTTTCAATTTTGATAAAAGTTATCTATATGTTATAAATTACTCATAAGTCACTTTTAATTTTTTTTATATGTATTTTTTAAAATTAATAAGTTATTTATAAGTCAAAATTACCCAAACATACATTTTAAATTTCTGATTTATCAATTTAAATCACTTTAAGTCATGAGTCATAAATTTTAAACTTAATCACACGGACTCGGTAGTTCAATTAAATATTTATACATATAATGTAATATACTGTGTATAACTGTATATAACGTTACCTGCACCGTCAACTTTTACTACCAATGTTTTCAACTTTTCAGCTGCTAATTTATAGGACCACTTCCAAGTTCCAAAAGGAATAAAGTAATTAAATAATTAGCCATGGCTAATTGGCTTATCCTGTCCAATCAGGTGCAACTTAAACACGCATAAAATAGAGCTTGAATAATTTAATTTAAACCTTCACATAACTACATATGGATTTAGTTATATTTATTTTACAATTTTTATTCTTTTGTCTTTTAAATTAAAAAGTTAAATTGAATGTTAATTAGATTGATAATTGTTTAAAGATAAGATCATAATATGAAGCTTGATTAAGATGCATTGGTGCATTAATAATTGTTTAGAGTCCAAATAATAATTGTGTTTAGTTTATAAGATTAATAGTAAATGATCTTTGTTAATAATTAGATTGAAAGTCATGATTTAGCGGGTTGATTTTGGATATCGTTCGAGGTTGTGGTAACTATTTTTGAGGTAAGGATTTCATTTCCTTTTTATTTAGTACTACTCATTTTAGTATTAATTATATTTAATTCATTATATTTATAAATCTATTCCTCCCGTTATTATTCATTTTAACTGTTTTGATTTTTCAAAAATTATTTTAAAGTATGTTTCGAAATATTTAAATATTTGCTTCTGCGATTTTCGAAAATTATGTATATTACACATATGCATAAAATATTTGAAATATTTGTTCAGACAATTTTAAAATTGTAAAAATTATTTTATTTGAACCCTTGTAGTGATATTAGAGTATACCGAATTAATCAGTTTAATGGGGGTACTACAACCATGTCTTGCAGCATCAGTGACATGACATTTTTGTGGCAGTGTGATTGGTGATGATGTATCCTTCTGTTAGCTCATGAGGCGAGCTTTGACCATTTTGATATTTGTTTGAGGATACGTAAGTGTACCATGAGTTTGATTTGATTTATGATTTGATATTTGACGGTGAAGTTGTATATGCCGTACACGTTGTCCGGTTTGTTGCACGCATTAGATACCCTATAATGTGTATATTTATTATCTGTTTTGATATCGGTATAAAATATCTTAATCCATCTTTGCTTAATATTTATTTATAACTGTCAAATTATATATCTTGTTTTACAAACTGTATTTCAATCCGTATTGGGTATTTGGCTCATGTCGTATTCTTTCATTTGACAAGTACTTAGGGGGATTTCGGGTTGTGTGATGGAGAGCTACCTTTATTATTTATTGACGTTTGACTTTCTTGCATTTCTTTTTAGACATTGCTTATTATTATAAGTTTTGGATTAATTCGCATTACTCGCTTTGAATTGTTTTGGAGGTTTTAATATTATTTTGAAGACATGTCGGACGTATTTAATTATTATAGGGTGGTTTTAGTACTTTCCATTCAGGTATGTGGTTTGAAAATAACCACTCATCTCATTTTAGAAAGGAATGACATCAAATTATATCACTAGTAAGTGTTGTGTTGGCGTTAAACAATAAATTAGGTCAGAAATCCTTACAAGTATCTCTGTACTTCCTTCGTTCCTTTTTGTTAGTCGTTTTAGGAGTTTTTACACAAACCAAAAAAATGCAATTAATATATTTCAATGTAATTAATAATGTTATAATTTTACTTTTATAATCTTACCATTTAATGTATATATAAAAAAACATAAACAAGATAATTAATGTAGGGGCAATTAGTGGAATATTACTCATTGAATGTGTTTTAGAAATATAAAGTGATAAAAAAAAATTGAACACAAAGTTAAAGTGAGGAACGGAGGGAGTATTGGGGGTGTTTGAGGTTCCTTAAACTTAAAATAAGTAGCTTATTTTATTTTTATTTTTTACATATTTTCATATTTTTTTTAAAGATAAATATTTGTTTTAGAATTTTAAAATCAAATATGAACTTACTTTTTTCTGGAAATAAGGACTTATTTCTGGAAAGTACATACATCCCAACTTTTTCTGGAAATAAGCCCTTATTTCCATAATTTAAGTTTGGCCAAACGGCCCCANAGAATTTTAAAATCAAATATGAACTTACTTTTTTCTGGAAATAAGGACTTATTTCTGGAAAGTACATATATCCCAACTTTTTCCGGAAATAAGCCCTTATTTCCATAATTTAAGTTTGGCCAAACGGCCCCATTATTTCTTCTTAAATAAATGTACAATATCGGTATTAATGCATGTATAACGTACTCCGTATTATGTTAACATCATTATCATATGACATTCTGTCCTTGAATCTTAATTTTAAACTCAAAAACATCTATATCTATATATATAATGGCAGGTGAGAGGAGAGGTGACGTGGCAGCTCCTACTCATTTATAAATATTCTTCTAATTTTCTCATAAACTAATGTCCTATTTCAATGGCGCATAATAGGTCTTGCTTTCGAACCCCCGCTTAAACAAACTTTTTTTACTTTGCATTTTGCATATATCTAGACATATTCTACTCATCATCCGGGCAGGAAGTAGTTGGTGTTGAGCTGCCATAACTAAAAGACTATGGTACTGTTACGATGCATTTTATGAATTTTTCATGCTAATTTTTCTTGATTTTTTTTTACTAATTTGGCTTATAACCTTACAAATGAGTATCTCAAATTCTCGGGGTGAGCCATGGTCGAATCCAGGACCTGGGACGACAGAGGATAAACCCCCAACCACTTGGACTTGATTTTAATATATCTACCTCCTAAAATATACCGCTAACATGTGCAAGAACAAAACAAAAATATCTTTTAATTTTGATATTAAAAAAAATAATTTAGCTTTATTATATATTTGGTTAACTAATTTTTATAATTATAATATATAAGAAAACTATCGATTAAATAAATCATAATTAAGTTACATTTGATATTTTTTATTCTTGAATATATTTAGTATATTATAATTAATATTTTTATAATCATAAATCTAATATAATTTATGAGATTATTATTTTTATAATAATTTCACTTCTAAATTTTATTTTTATCATGTTTTATTTCATATTTAATCTGTATTTACATTCTCAACCATTAATAAAATAATACCATTTAAATATATATGTTTTTTACCACGTAATATTTTCATATATTTAACCCTTTTGTTTAACTTTATACAAAATATTTGCGCTATTTTTTAGAGGAAAATTCACTACTCCCTTTTTCTTTTAATATTGAATTTCCATATATACAATCTTAGTAACTTGACTATTTTTTTAATAATATTTTATTTACTTTTATAGTTGGGGTCAAAGGGTGAAGAAGAGTTACTTCAAATTAATTGTATTAAATATTAATTTATAAAAGCTACATTCTTGGGCCCAAAGCAAAACGGTAAGTTATAAGTTATTTGAGTACTTAATGTTGAATTAATTTGCATTAATGTGAAAACTATTATATATACTAGATTATTGTGTGTCCAAATCAAAACAATCACATTATTTTCCTTATTCATAAATTTGCCTTTTTTAAAACCTCACAATATCTATTGTATTTCTTTTCATGAAGTATTATTATGTAAAAGATATGAAGGATGATAAAGACAATAATATAACTTGAGAAGATAAGAAACTGTAGAATGCGGTAATCAACTAATCCTAAGGCTAAGAAAGACAATGAGTTAATTAATATATCTTTTTCGATGAGCACGTATGCATATAGCATATAATATTTTTTATGTCAATATTATGTCTTTTTGATATGTGATCAACATTAATACTTGCTCCACTATTTTATTACAGGGAGAGCTCATCCATGCATATGATTTGTTGTATTATAATTTTTTTCATTTTTACAAAATTTGATAGTAGAACCAATGTTCTAAAAATCGCTAGACGTGCCAGAGCGGTCAGGATATCTTCTAGCGATTAATCGGAGATTAATTGAAATGATTAATCGGGACATTAATTGGATGTATTTAAATATTATTTTTAATTTTTATAATTATGTTAACTATAAAATATATTTTTAAAAATTACTTATATATATATTAATCATTGAAAATCATTGTTAATAATAAAAATAATAATTTCAATATTATTAATTAAATAATTAAATATACATATAAAAATTAAAAAAATCGATTTTGACCGATTTATACCACATAATACCGATTTTGACTGATTTTCACAAAAAACGCCTAATTCCGATTTTTACCGCCTAATGCCGGTTTTGACCGATTTTTCAAAAAAACGCCTAATTTTTCGCCTAGCACCAAATTGGGGCGCTTCACTCCCGTATAGTGCTTAGGCGGCGTTGCCCAAAACCAATTTTTAGAACACTAAGCAAAACATACTGTAATTTCCTATTTTTTTAGAATAATAAAATAGATTAACAATAATAAAAAAGATTAAAATTGGATAGAGAATAAGAATTAAAATTAGATTAGAATAATGAGATTTTGAATATTGGTCGGATTTGATTCTTGTAGGTTTTGTTTTAGGGTTTTAAAACTCTATATATAGATTGAGATCTCCTTATTCTTTCTTGTTCTTTTCAAGCCACCAAGACTAAACAGTTTTAAATTTTTCAATGCTTTATTTTTTTTATTCGTCTTTGTTATTAAAATTCGTAAGATCTTCCATATACAAATTAGGTATCTTGTAAAATTCGTAGTAAATTAATCGTAAGTCGAAATTCATTGAATCGTGGTCTAAGTTTTTCGAGAAAACATCANGAGATGCGATATTAATCGTAAGTCGAAATTCATTGAATCGTGGTCTAAGTTTTTCGAGAAAACATCATTTAGTANTATTTTTTTTATTCGTCTTTGTTATTAAAATTCGTAAGATCTTCCATATACAAATTAGGTATCTTGTAAAATTCGTAGTAAATTAATCGTAAGTCGAAATTCATTGAATCGTGGTCTAAGTTTTTCGAGAAAACATCATTTAGTAAAAAGGTAAATTACAGATCTGAGCAGATTCAAAATTATAGAGACGTTCAAAGTTTGAGATGCGATATTTTTGTTTGGGTGCAAGGGATTAAATATATGTTTGAAAATGATGTAGATTTTTAAATTTCGGAGGTGTTACATACGTTACATGATTTATAATGTCGGCTCGGAGATAAGTACCTTTTGACTTCCTTTTATTTTCGAAAAAGATTTTGATACTGTGATTTCGAATTTCGTATAAGATATAAGAATATTATTTTCGAACTGTATAAGATATAGGATATGAGAATTTTTGAAATTCAGTCTCTACGTTATACCCTTATTAGAGGCACAAGTGTGCAGTATTAGATATCTGATAAAGACGCGTGATTATTGAACTTTAGATCCCGTCCACTGAGAAAGTGTGGTAAAAAATAAGAATAAGATGCGAGTCACTAGTAAAGTGTCCGTAGAGCAAGACTGTGGAATTTTATAAGATTATTATATTGTTTTCCATAAAGGATTTTATTAAATATTAAAACTGTGGGTTGAATTATTTTTCTCAAATTGTTTTCAAGACTTATATTATTTTTGAAGGAAAATTGTTTCATTAAAACCCCTACTAATTTTTTTGAGAATATTTATAAGTCGATTGTTACTGATGGGCTGTATAGCTCGTTACTTACAATTTCAGGTTTGGTGTAAGAGTGAAATGAAGTGGATTGAATTTCGAGAATCTTAAATTTGGAGTAGATTGATTGTGGATTTGCCATTATTAGCTGATTTTTTCTAATAATTACCTTTATAATAGAGTTTTGTATTAATAAATTATATTGTGTTTTAGTTTTGTTCGAATTAATAGTCCGAAAAAAGATGGGCTGTAACACAGGCATAGAAGCTTTTTTTCCCAATAGACACGAAAACTAAAAACGTATAATACATTATATGAAAATATATTAATATAATAATCAAAGTAAGAAAATTCTTTTACTTTATCATTTAACTAAAATGTATATTTAAATAATAAAATTTTAATGTCGACGGTGTGCGTCGATGATCAAAGTAGAAGCAGCAAGCGGACTTGAAAAGGCATAAAGTAAGCTAGATTTGAGGTTTGTGTTCAGGTCCGGCTACTCACACTCTCTCTGTGAAAAATAGCTGCATTTTCCAACATAAAACGGTACTCCTAATAATAATATATTATGAGTGGGGAGGGATAAGAAGAGTGAGCTCCGTTGGTTCTACTGGTAGAATCCCGACTCTTGCACCCGTCTAAAATCCATCAAATTTATAATTTTTTTATAATTTTTTGATTTAAATGTATTTATTTTTTTAATATATCAGTTATGCAAGAGTAAAATATACTTTTATTTACATGATATTTCTCATAATAATTAAATATTAAAATCTTATATGTAGCTAAGTTTTTAGCTATCGAAATATAACTTTATATGGATATTAAAATATTTTATAATCAATTGATATAACTTATATTTCGAGTTTTCTAAACAATTATATATATTTTAAATATATAAATTTTTTTATCTCTTAAATAACTTACTAATCTCATGTGTTGATGAGGGACAGGTTCAAATGAAAAGTATTTTTTCGAAGAACTATTATGTTCTGTACTTATATAATATTATTTATTATGCCCGTAAAAGATACAGTTAAATCTTTAATATTCTAATTATATTTTATAATTTATTTAAATGTATTATTTTTATTGAAATTCATAAAATATAATTCGGTGATTTAAAGATATAAATTTAACGATCATAATATTTTTTTAAAAATCTATAACGTTAGGAAAATTATATTTTTCTTGCTGGCATACACTTGAAAACTTCGAGTCAAAATACATGTTTTAAATTCTAGAAATTATATATTTTATTGTTAACGCTATGTGTTGAGATAACTAATTTATAAAATGTTGAATTAATTGAAAAATGTATATAAAAATATAATAATAATAACATATTAAATAAAAAATGTATGTAAGATTATAAGAGTGTGGTAATTAAATTTACAAAGACGTTATATACAGAGAGAGAGAGTAGATAAAACACAGAGAGAGAGAGAGAGTGTGTGAAAAATGGGAAGATCCACTACATCTTGTTTCAAGATCATCACNTAGATAAAACACAGAGAGAGAGAGAGAGAGAGTGTGTGAAAAATGGGAAGATCCACTACATCTTGTTTCAAGATCATCACTTGTGGAAGTGACTCTGTTGATAGAGATGATCTTCAAGTTTCTGAGGTATATTGTTATTCCTGTATGTAATTGTGATATCCCAACTATGTTTTTGTTAAATTGTGATTTACTATCATGGGCTAACTCAAGATTCAATCTTTTTCTCTTGTTACTGATTTATGTGTGTATATATCTAACCCCGTGTTCATTTTTATGTGATTGAACGATTCTTTGGCATACTGATTTTTACTGCACAATGCTTTTGTACTTGTTTAAACAATGTTATTGTTGCCTTTATACGTGGTAAAGTCAAGATCTTTATGTTCTGTTTGTCAATGAAATATTCCGGGCATAGGAAGCATTGATATGTAAACTTGGACCACTAGTTTAAGATAATCAACCAAAATTGAAATTCTCAAAGACATGATTAGTGATCTATGATTGCAGGATTGTAATTCCGTTATGTAGGGCTTTTAGCTATTGAATTATCAGTATCTTCTTTGCATTTATATGTGTTATATATGTCAGTAAGTACTCGGATGCACTAACGTCAAGTTTGTGTCCTTTCTGATTCATAACAAGTTGGGATGTTCCTTCATTACGGGGTATCAGAGTAGAGGATTGTAAGACAAATGGATCAGTCTGGAACCTGAGTATATTTTGTGATTATATTTCTTTGATCAAGGAACAAGTTGTTCTTGACACTGAAACAGTATTCCTTGTTGCATTCTACAGTCCCGGGATATAGCATAGTAATGAATATATTCTGCTCAACTAATTACTGCTTTTCCTTGTCAGTTTCTTCCTTTGGTGTTTTTGAGGTGTTACGATGTCTCAGAGTTGCTACATTACAGTTGCAATTATGTCGGAAACAATCAAATATTATAAGTTTATTATTGTCGTGTTGTAGAAAGTTTTTCAATGTATTTAGTCGTAGATTCGAGTATTAGGGTAGACGGGTTTACATGTCAGTCACTTTTTGTCGTACCTAAAGTCTAGCAGTTGCTGAAATTGTGGAAATTATAAATGATGCATTTGGATTCTAGCACTAGCACCTTGCAATCACTCTACTGTTTTAGTTTGGTTGAGTGTTTTCTTTTCTTTTTTAAGTGTTTCCTTGACGTTACTGTTATATAATAATTTACATTTAAAACTGACACTTTCTTCAACACACATCACATTCTTATCTCTTGCCTGTTATCTAAACTTTTCCAACTCTTTTATATGGAAACTACTAAAGCTTTGCTCTTGTTGCTACCATGGCAAATACAATATTTGCTCTTTTTTGTTTTACTGTTACTAATTTTCCAAATTGACCTTTTTTTCTTATTAGATTTGCTTTCCAAATAAACACAGCGCCTTCTTTTTCTTGTCTTAAAGAACGTCCGTTTATGGACACCCTTAACTATAAAGAATGATAGGTTGATTCTGAAGATCTGTTGTATGAAACTAACACTCATGTCACGCTTGTTTTAGTCTGACTATATGCTCTCTCTCTCATTCTTCAAATTGTTCTCTTTAAAAAACATTACAGAGTAAGTCTTCAGCTGATAAACGTGGATGGAGTTTCCGGAAGAGATCTGCCAGGCATCGAGTGCTGAGCAACACTGTGATTTCAGAAGTACCTTCTTCTGTCAATAAGGAGAGCCCTGAATCAGTTAGTGCTGACTATCAGACTCAACCTAAAGTTGGCCTTCCAGAAAAATCATTTGAAATGCAATGGAGTGATGAAATGCCCCAGCTGCCAGCTTCAGTAAACTCAAAATTTCTCGAGTCCGTAGCTGTGGCAGAAGTAAACACCGAATTGAATATTCAACCTGATGAATCTGTCGTTACTGTTATCCAGACTGCAATTAGAAGATCCTTGGTAAAAAAACATCCTTAATTTTTTAAAATTGCTGTACTTGAAGCTTGGTATATCTTTGGGCATCCTTTCTTACTATTGCACTATCAGGCTGAAAGAGAGCTATCAAAGCAAAAGAATATAGTTATGCTGCAAGCAGCTGTACGAGGACACCTGGTTCGAAGACACGCTGTGGGATCACTGCGTTGTGTGCAAGCCATTATCAAAATGCAAATTCTTGTTCGTGCACGTCGTACTCGTCTTTCTGCTGTCAAAGAGAAGCTACATGCAAAGCCTGTGAAAGATAACCGGACACAAAAGGTACATGTTAGCAGCCGAATTGACTCTGGAATTCCTATTATTCCCTTTCTTTTAAAGCCATTCTGTCATTATTTTTTATAGTGTTAGTGTTGTGGCACATAAGTGGAATTGTGAATTGAGATAGAATTATTGAATTAATATGAATCAGAATTTCTGAATTGATATGATGTGGTCATCCTTTCACCGGATAATTTAAAGATTCTCCTTGTTTTAGCAATAACGAATATTACTAGACTTGTGACCAATTAAAAATTAGATAATAATCATCTACATAATTCAGCCGTGATAACTTGCTATTTCTATCTTTGACCTTATCATTCAAGTTCGGCGATATTACCTATCATTACTAGGCTACTGGTTTTGAAATTGTTTTGTTGATTAATTATTTATAAAATCCTTAATATAGGCTTCCATTATCATAATGGGAGCATGCTTCATATTTTTCCTGTATTTATTTAATATTATAATGCAGGTGTGTCAGACTATTAAGCTTTTGTAAAGGCTTTTATTACCACATTGGGAGCATGGTTAATATTTTCCTTTTATACATGAAAAATAATGCATGTGTGTTTCAGGCTGAGAAGCTTCTTGAATATGATCTATAGCTGTTGGTTATACTTTCTAACTATAATGCCGAGTCTAGATTCTCATAATTTTCTCCTGCTACTGAGCTATTTTTCTTCTCATTTTAAATTAAAATTATATATATATAGTTAAACTCAGTGTTATCTCCTCACAACCAAATCAAGTATCTTTGAATTATGTTTTAGGGAGAAAGAATATCAGGAGCCAAACCAGATGTAGCATATACATCCATTGAGAAGCTACTTAGTAATAGCTTTGCTCGTCGGGTATGACTCAATTACTTTCATCTTCCGTTAATACAACTGTTTCTTTAAATGTCAGCGTATGCTGAATTCTTGTTGTGAATTTGACATAATATTAATTTTCAATCAAAGCTAATGGAATCATCACTAAATACTAAATCGATGAACATCAAGTGTGATCCTTTAAGACCCGACTCAGCTTGGGAATGGATGGAAAGATGGGTTTCAGTTTCACCTACTGGAATTGAACAATCACCAAAAACAGAACCAAGTACGGAAATAAAGGATCAGGAGATAGTGAAGCATCCTGAAAATCAAGTGGAAACTGCATGTGCAGCTGAAGAGGATTCTGAATCAACAGACTTCATGTTCGTTGCTACACCAGCAACGGTCCCTTACTTGGACTCTGACACCGAGGAAGCAGCAGTGCCATTTGAAAGTGAGCAAAATTTGGTAAGCGAAAAGTTCGAGCAGCCTCTGCCTGAGGACCAGCACTTCACGAAGTTAAGTGATAATCCACATCAACCTCTTGATGAACCATCAGATTCGAGTTCTCAGATAGAGCTTAATACTCTTTGTAGCAAGCCTGAACTGGAGGAAGACCAACCAAAACGATCAATGAAGAGGGTTGCCTCTGAACAACCTGAAACCGAGGGACGGAAGATTGTGTTTGGATCAAGGAAGGCTAGTAATGCTGCATTTATTGCAGCCCAATCAAAATTTGAAGAGCTAACTGCCACATCCAATTCAGTTAACATATGCAATCAAGAGAATGAGGTTGAGTCCCGCGAGGATACAGTCTCCTCTAAAGCTAATTCAATTAGAACAAGGGACACCAACCTGGCTGATTATGCTGTTGCCTCTGCCTCAAAGGTTATACTTGGTGGGTCTGAATGTGGAACTGAACTTTCTATAACTTCTACTCTTGATTCACCAGAACAGTCTGAGTTTGGAGCTGTAGATGGGCACAAAGTCAATATCTCCGAGGAGGAAATGAACAATCCTAAGAACACTACTATGTGCATAGAAAAAGAAGCCAGGGTTGATGATCCATCCATCATCTTAAATACTGACATATCCAACCCCGTCATGTTTCAATCAGAAAAACAGAGTGATACTGAAGTTGCCAATGCAGAATCCTCAAAGCTAGAGGACGGTCTGGAGGAAAATGCTTCCAGCATGCAAATAAAATTGGAACGTGAAACTGTTAATCAAATGTACAAGTCTTCACCGGAGGCATCTCCAAGAAGCCAGGTATCTATTCTTGATTCCCAAACTACACCTTCTAGTCAGGTATCTACAAAATCTAAAAAGACCCGAAGCGAGAAACATGGATACGGCCAAAAACGCAAGTCTTTATCTGTTGGTAAACGATCCCCATTACCTAGTAATGATTCAGGTGTTAGAAGTAGTTTAGAAAAATTACCGAAAGATGAGAAATCTGGAAAGCGCCGGAATTCTTTTGGTTCAGCAAAAACGGATCATGTTGATCAGGAACCAAGGGATAGTAGCAGCAGTCTATCTGTTCCAAGTTACATGCAAGCAACAGAATCTGCAAGAGCTAAAGCTTATGCCAATATTTCTCCAAGGTCAAGTCCCGATGTGCAAGACAAGGAATCTCATATTAAAAAGAGACACTCCCTTCCTGGTGCCAATGGCAGGCAAGGTTCACCTCGTATACAGCGTTCCGCATCTCTGGCACAGCAGGGCACAAAGGGAAGTGGAAACAATCCTACTCCAGGTATTTTTTTTTAAATTCTGTCATTTTAGATGTAAATTTACACAGAGGTCACATAATTATTGTCACTTAAATTTAAAACTTCTGTTTCTGTCAGAAAAAAAGTGGCAGCGATGAAACAAAGATATGAAAGAGTGAGGCAACAAACTCTATAATGGCTATAAGGACCTCAAGCAGATGCATGGCTCTGGACCGAACCCAAAGAGATTTCATGCTGATCATCAGTTATATTGTGATTAATATCCTTATTTTCTGGAATTTGTGGTTCGGATGTTTTCTTGATTGAAAGTTAGCAGTACTGAGTTGATAACATCATTTGAATTCACAGCATGTTGTTTTATTATCCAGAATATAAATTCCCATTTTGTAATATATATTTGGTGGTTGTTTCACAGTTTGAAAAAACTTCTGATAAAAGAATCTCTGGTCTTATACGTGTCTGTATTTTTGTTTTGGTATCTAACAACCAGGGTAATATTATTGTGCTTTCTGGGAATTATTACATTCAAAAAGATACTATTACATAACATAATTTACACGGAATAGGAAAGGCATGTTGAAATGTATAAATACGAGAAAGAAAAACGCATTGCCAGAGAATTAAAGACTCCCCCTGGTCGTGGTGATGATCCTTGTAATAAGATATGGCCTTGTACTGATGGTCGGTTTGATGCATATAAAAAAAGTTAATTTTAACTTAAAAATACTTTCATTATTCATAAATAAATAAATAGTAATTTCAAAATTTAACTAAATAATAATAAAGTATTAGAAATAATCATCAATAAGGATAATATTGTTTTTATGAAGTCCAATTACAAAAGTCAAAATAAGTAAAAAACATATATATATATTTTTTATATGTATTAAAATTCAACTTAAAATGATTTATAAGTGACTTTTAAAATTCATAAATTACTTGTACCATAAGACAAACATGGCTTAAGAGTCCTTTAGACTTTTTTTTAAAATGTATTATAAAAATTATTTATTTATTGCAAGGCGATTATGGAGATGCAATATACATATGTGCTGAATAGACTCTTAATATAATTTAGTCTGTACAATATATATTATTTATTTAAATTTTTATTACTAAACTAAGAAAATAGTGCAGAGAGAAAGATGTTACCTTTATCAATTTATTATAAAACAAAAAACTTAAGAGCGAGATTTCTATAAATAAACAGGGAAAATATGCACACACTTTAAAATTTTGAAAAGCCATACGCAGAATCTACGCTAAGAAATTCCCGGAACGATATTTTAACATCCACTCCTTCAAATTTAACTGATTAACTCTACTTTAGTCGTACAAGAAGATACAATTTGTCGAGGCAAAATGTTTACATTACCTTGTTTCTGATGGTTCCATCTCAAATTTAATTAAGAGCCTGTTTGGCTTAACTTTTTTTCTGGAAATAAGTGCTTATTTTCAGAAAAAGTTAGTAT
>QRFB01005697.1:0-39802 GCA_008931105.1 Oenanthe javanica
CTAACCAATTAATTTGGTGTAATTGATTTTAAATGTAATAGATCACGTATCTATTAACATATAGGGATGATAACGGGATAAATTCAAATTTAGAATTTATTATCAAATCCAAATCTGATTTAAATCCAATTAAAATTTTAAATTGAAATCCAAACCCAATATTTAATCGGGTTCAAATTGAACGGCCAAAACTCTAATTTTAGAAATCCTAATAGAAAGTAACACAAGAACATCATTAGTTTTAATTTTACATTTGAATTTTCTGATTTTTTTTCAAACCATATTTTAGACATTACATATCAAAAGTTTTAAATAATGGTTAAGAATCTCAAAATACAAATACAAATCCAAAACCATAATGTTATTATCAAAAATACAAGAACTAATGGGTTTGGATAATGGGTAATATGTTGTTAAACTAATATTTTTATTATTAAAAATAATTAAATAAAGATTAGATTAAATATTAGAAATTAACTATTAGTATATAACGTGTCTTGGATTTGGACTGATATTTCAGATTGGATTCGATATAAAATGTCTAATATCCAAACTCAAATTAATTCAAATTTNTGTGTCTTGGATTTGGACCGATATTTCAGATTGGATTCGATATAAAATGTCTAATATCCAAACTCAAATTAATTCAAATTAAAAGTCCGAGTTCAATATAATTCAATTGATTCGATACGGATTGACTATGCATCGAATCAGAATTTTTCACTCCCTACTAACGTATTAGTGACACATGGACCTGCCGATGACATGTAAGTTGTGTGGGGCCTGACAGGTCCATGTGGACAAGTCAATGATCTGACATTCTGACCGACCAAATAATGCAAAAACCGGTTAGGATAAATCTGCGGAGCCTACAATACGTGTTTATTAGTGTAAAAGTCACTGCGTTCAATCTCTAATCTATCGTTTAATTCTACCTGACATTTTAAACTATCACTGCACTTTTAAAAAAACAAAGAACCAAACACCTAGATACATTTTACTTAAATTTACACAAACATGTTACCTAGTGAAAAAATTAGGTACATAAAATGGTAGCATTCATATTAGCCAGGCAAAATCTATTATTCTTGGTATTATTGTGAAGAGACCAGTGCTCGTGAGAAAGCTGGACTCAACTTAAACCCTGAGTGGCAGATGATGCACCATACTGAGCCCACGAGAAAGGCAATTTGAAAGTGAGCAGTATGGTCTTTACTCAGTTGCATGCAACCCCATGCAGCTGCCACACGAGTGATTGGCAGGGGTGCATGACGCATATATACATCTCTACTTTCCGCATAAATGATCTCAAGTTTTGTAGGGTCTTTGTGTTTTAACTGCATTATTGACTTGTTGTACTTGTGCGTATTTATTTATATGTGTTGGTATAATGATATTTCAAAATAATGTGACCAATATTTTGTATTGGTTGAAATATATTATTCTCCACTTAAATTAATAATTTATATTATATATTTATTATCTTTATTATATATATATGTGTGTGTGTGTGTGTGCAGATATTGGGAGTTACATATGTTAGAGATTCTTATTTTGATTTTAGTTGTTGATATTGATTATTGACTTTATGTGAGAGGAGTTATTATAGGGTTACTTCATCTTGTTCCTTGAGAGGTATATATGAAAAATATATTTTATAGAGAGAAAAAACCATTGAAAACATATAAATTTTCTTTCTTTTTTTTTGATTTTGGGCACAAGTTTGTATAGGCTTCAAACTCTCACTCAAGAGTCCATTTGTGTGAGAGTATTGAGTAAATCATAAGGAATGGATCGGCGATACGATTTAGCACATCGGTAGCGCCATATATCATTTTCAAGGTAGTGGATTTCTTGCCACGACTCAACGATTTCTTATTCATCGATTTTGTTGATTTCAATATTTTATAGTCATCAAATCTATTTTTCCAATAATTGAAAACGATATATCTAAAATGGCTACACTCTGTGTATCTTTCTAAATTGGAGGCTCTTGACGGTAATAATTATGAGAGGTGGTCTCAAAAGTTTAAAATTGATTATGTTCTGTACCAAGATATTTCCACGAGAGTTATGGAGAAAAATTCTGATGTTTCGTCTCAGCCTCAGGATCAACACAATCCTCTCTCTGAAGCTGAAAGATTAGTTGCGGAAGAAATCAAGAAGAAGCATGAGAAGGACAACAAAATGGAGGATGCAGAGAAGAAAAAGTATATGGTTGACAACTAGATAAATTCAAGATGAAATATGATAAGGCGCCAATTTTCTCTTGGAAAGGTTTTCTCCACCTTATAATGATTATAGTAAGATTTTGAAATGCAAGAAGAAAGAAATAGTAATTTAAGAACTCATAAGCGAGGATGGAAGATGCTAATCGCCTCAAGGATAAGTTTGTCTCTCTATTAATTCTGTTAAAACTAATATGGTTTCTTGTAGTGTTCTTATGACAAAAGACAGGTTTAATGCCAAGAAGAACTAAGGTAGATGATATTTCTCCAACAATAACAAGATTCAGAAATTATGGAAGTTTGTTATATGTGTGGAAAAACCGGATGCAAAACATTTAAATGTTATTGACATGATAGTGTTATTGTTAAAAGGAAGTTTATTCTTAAACTTGCATCTAAAAAGATTTGTCATTGATTAATGTGTTGTAGACTTTGTCGAGAAGGCTTACCTTAGTGATGGCTTGTTTATGTTGAATGTCAGGAATGAAAATGAAAGTACTTCTTTTGTTTATATCGTTGAGTAATTGGATGTTTGACATCATCGTTAAGGGTGTCTAAATATTTCTTATGTGGACATATTAAAGGACATGAATTTGATTTCAAAATTCTATAATAACCTCTAAATGTCCAATTTGTGTCGGGGACAAACATACAAAAAAAACTATATAAGCGGTTTGTTTGTAGAAGTACTAAAATACTTGGGTTAGTTCACAAGGACTTGACAGATTTTAAAAGTTGCACTAGTAAAAGGGGTAAAAATAATTATGTGAGTTATGTTGATAATTACTCCCATTTAATTATATTTATTGTATCATTTTCAAATTTAAAAATGACCATAATTGGTTCTAATATTAAATAAATTCGTTTATAGACAAGTTTCTAAAGATTGGTATGAAAAATTTGAAATCACTCTTAGAAGTGATATATTTGCTGTGAATGCATATGATTCGTGCATGTACTATAAAATATTTGAGTCTTCTTGTATTATTATCTGTCTCTATGTTAATGACATGCTTATAAGTGGGTTTGATATAGATGTTATAAATGACATTAAAATATTCCTTTCTAATATGTTTGAGATGAAGGATTTGGGCAAACCTGATACTTGGTATTTGTTCAAGTAAATTTAATGACATCTTATGATGCTGGTATAGAACTTGTCAAAGATAATGGGTCAAGTGTCTCTTAGGAGAAAAAAGGCTAAAATTATTGAGAGTGTGATGTTGTTAATGAATTGTGCTTAAGACGTTGCATATCCAGTGAGTAGACTTAGAAGGTAGGATCATAATCCATGTAATTCTCATTGGAATGTTCTTCATCGGTTACTCAGGCATCTAAAAGGTACCATAAATGTTTACCATAAATGTTTATTTGTATTTTTCTCGATTTTCTAATATTTTAGAAGGCTATTGTGATGCAAATTGTGTAAGTAGCAATGATGAAATAAACTCTATTAATGGTTATATTTTATTTTGAATGGAGTTGTTATATCATGAAAGTTTTCAAAACAATCATGTGTAGCTCACTTCTCCATGCAATCTGAATTTATTGCTTTTGAGTTGGTAGGACAAGAAGCGAGTGGCTGAGAAATGTCTTGGTAGAAATTTCATTATGGGGGGACGTTAGTCTCCGGTGTCTTTGCATTGTGATTCTCAAGTAATTCTTGGTCTTGTAACTAATAACAATTTTTTATGGTGATAAGAGGCATATTCGTATAAGTCATGGTGTGTTGACACAATTATTTAGAAATGGAGTAATTTCTCTAAATTATGTGAGGTCCGAGAAGAATTTAGCGGATCCTCTAATCAAAGGCTTGCTAAGTAGACAAGTTATGAATATGTTGAGGGGGATGTGGCTCAAGCCCAAATAATAAATATTATGATCATTACTCCCACATCATCCCTATGACAATTGTGTAAAGAATACTCAAGTGAGGTTGAGTTTTGTTTTAACTCTTAATGGATTTATACCCACGAGACAGGTGCCAATAAAAACATTTGTGAAATCTACCGTTATGATTGTTTAGGTTGAGTTTTATATGACTCTTAATGAATTAGTAATATTTTTTATGCTATTGAGAAACACATACGTAATTCGCCTACGTGGATGTGGAGATTAGTCATCTTCTATGGAAAATATTGGGCAATTTTTCTAGAATGTCCATGAGTCCTAAGGTTGACGTTTGGCTTTAAAATAGCGCATGATACTAATTGCGAAGCCTATATAAATGTTGGAGTATTGTATGTGTTGTGGAGGTCTCAATCTAAATCTTTGAGTTCAATACTAGTCTACTCTTTAATCAAGAGTCTTATGAGTTTCAAGATTAGTTCACCCTTAAGATTTGTAGATTGTTACCTCATTTCACTAAACAAAATATTTCAATTATATCATTTGTTAAGTACATAACTCCTCTCGTACTTAAAAGTTTATATTTTGGTTGATGTTTATTTTTCAAAATCATTAGTGGGGGATTGTTGGTATAATATTATATATTTATTATCTTTATTATATATATATATATATGTGTGTGTGTGTGTGTGTATATATCGGGAGTTACATATGTTAGAGATTCTTATTTTGATTTTAATTGCTGATATTGATTATTGACTTTATGTGAGAGGAGTTACCATGGGGTTATTTCATCTTCTTCCGTAAGAGCTATATATGAAAAGTATATTTTATAGAGAGAAAAAACCATTGAAAACATATAAACTTTCTTCTTCTTCTTTTTTATTTTGGGCACAAGTTTGTATACGCTCCAAACTCTCACCCACTTGTATGAGAGTGTTGAGTAAACCTTAGAGAACGGATCAACGATACGATTTAACATCTCGGTCGCGCCGCATATCATTTTCAAGGCAGTGGATTTCTTGCCACGGCTCAACGATATCTTGTTCATCGATTTTGTTGATTTCAATATTTTGTAGCCATCAAATCTATTTTTCCAACAATATAACGAGTGATCACCCTTGTATGGAATATTTATTAATTTTAATTCAATTTCAATATTTAAATAATACATGTGTTTTTTTAATTAATTTGATATTGTAAATTAGATACATAGTAGGACCACATTAAAAGTAAATTCTCGAGTAAAATTCGACTCAATTATGTTCATTTAACATCGGTAAACAAAGCGCCGAACTCATATTAGCAAATTTGTAGATTCAATCTCAATCGATGCACACCAATGATATATAGCAAATTGAGGTTTTATCTTTCGAGAGTACTCGTTAAAGGAGGAATAAGGCATACCCTTGTTAAACAGTGGTAATGATCGTATCATAGTAATGCAGCTAATTATAATGATAATGATATTGAAGTGGACCTAGTTTAGTAAATATAAATAAGAGGGCTTGAGATGGCCTTAGCCGTTTAGGACACTAGTATCTTTATATCGGATTTTGTCACATTTGTGAAGCACCTCTATATAAAGGATAATAAAGGTGAAAAGTTTTTGTTCTAAAAATCTAGCTAATTCCACAATATAATTGTTAAAGCTTTCTCTTCATTATTACTAGTATTGTTAAATTAATCTTGTGGTTGGACTTTTAAGATATACTCATCTTGAAGTTGTTACAAGATCACGCATGTTTGACTGGTTCATGCATGAGGAAACACCTACCAAGCTAGTATATACTGCATCTTGTCCTTTTTACACCGCGCTTCCCAGCAAATCTGAGTCTTAATAAAAAAAATTTCTACTTAATACTTTTTAATAATTCTTTTTCTGAATAAAAATATTTTTAAAACCCTTTAATTCAAAAAAAATAATTAAAAAATATTAAATAAAACTCTTTTTATTTAAATTTAGATATGCGTGCAGTGCCTATAAAAAAGATCAGGTAGTAATTAACAACCACGTTTTAACTTTTACTATACTTTTACTTTAGTCTTTACATACATATCACATATGATGTATATGTATGCAAAATATTAACTTTGGTATATACAGTGATTAGGGTTCCATATACATAACATCCATGGTCCATGCCATATATATATTGGACACGAAACCGGATAACAAGCGAGAGTAATTGGTGGAGATGCACTAAAAAAATGGATTCATGAATATGGGCAAGACAAGTTGTATCTATAGCTGTGTATATATATGGGGTGGTGTGGTGTCCGATCCAAGACCGCCAGGGAAGGTGGCACGCCGTGGTTCGGGGGCTTGGTTTAGACTCCAAAATAAAGTTGATAAAATAAATAATGGTATCGACTAGCTGATTATTATAATAAAGGATATTATAATATGATAAAGACAAGTAGCTAGACAAGGGACGGTTGATAGTGGCGAACCCTTGTGCATTGGAGTGAACAACGTTGCTTGCATCTCTATAGTCCAGTACCTTAGGCATTTTCTATTTACAATATTAATTATGTATGACTTAATTATGTACGTAATATGTTTTTTAATATTCTATAAATAGGCAATGTTTTGTTGTATTTTTTATTAATTAATATATATGTATATACACCTAATTACTGGTTCAATATTAGTATAATTATTGTATCGAAATGATTGTTGATTTGTTGTTCAAATGTTCGATCTGTTCTTGATTTACGGTACTGTACATATATCACCTTGTTATAGTGAGAAACTGATATAACAGTAATCTGAAAGTTTGCTGGAATCACGGAGCAAAATATGATAATTTTACTGATGAACTTGATGAAGAACGCGAAGAACACGGGAGGAAAGTGATGGATTTCGGTAGCTGATCTTGCTGTTGATTCGTTAGAAGGCCAGAGAAAATATTTGCTCTGAGAAAATATTTGCTCTCTTATTGCCAACTGTCAATTCAACTGAAACAAGAGGCCTACGTACCCTTTATATAAGGGTTCAAGCCACACGTAGTTCTTGGAGGATAAGTTACCTATATGGGCTAGGTATTGGTCCGATCCATCAGACCCAAATCCTTAGACGTGCTGGGCTTCAACCCAAGTCTGTGCGGATGTGGAGGGCAGACATTCTCAGATGTCTGTAACTGTCATGGCCCCAGCCCGTTAGGCTCCGGGGGCTGTCATGGAGTTGTAGAGCAATAGGTCCCCGTAAGAAGTTATGCGCGATGTGGCCTCGCGGGAGCAGTATGTAAACGTGATCATGAGCGGATCCCTTGATGAGATGAGAGCTCGTAGGGCTCGTTGTATTCAAATAGATAAGTATATTGAGATATTATCCCCGAGGGGCCTTCTACAGTCTTCAGATTAGCAAATAATATCAAGTGAGGTGAGCCCATGAGGCTAGGGGCTTTTCAGCTAGTTATGAGAAATCTGTGCTAAGTACTCCGGGCTAGCAAAGCGATCCGGAGGCAGTGAGCCTGGCCGAGCGAGCCGGGCTGAGGGCCTCTCTGTCAAGTCCATGCGACCTGGGAGGTGATGAGAAACGAACCGGGCTGGAGGTCGGTTCTCCTCTCTCTTCCTTCTTGAAGCTGAATGAGTCTAAGGCTGGTGAGCTAGCGATGCGACTTCACGCTAGGCCAAGGGCCTTAGAATATTTTATCATCTTTGGCATGATGCGAGCTGAATATGTGCTGTGGAGCCATGTAAGCCCAGATACGAGATGAACCGGCCAATTTAGTCATTGGGCCTGCTTAGGACCCATGTCCAAATATTGGGCATAACACACCTTACTAGCTAGCTAGCTAGCTTGGCCAGGTTTGTTTCGCAAGATTATAATTTTCGGACTATTATCTTTTTCTAGTGTCAGTCACTTTTATGTTATAAACCTATTTTTCTAGTAGTATTATGAAATTAAATTTCGATCATACTTTTTATGTATTTTTATTAGATTGTAATATTTTCTCTTATAAAATATTATAATGTCATGAATATGAATTTGAGAAAATGATTAAATATATAAATTTATGAGATAATAAATTTTGAAATTTGAAATAAATAAATTAATAGTCGAACAATTATAATCTTCTGAAACAAAGCATGTATATTATATAAATACCTATATATGCAACTTAAGTTTATTAAAAATTATTATCTTCTGAAACACATGCACGACTAGTATAAACACATTATTAATTTAATCAAATTGAACGGCAAGATGTAAACTTAACACAATAATTATTATCAAATAAAAATGTAATGGCATTGTATTAAATAAAAGGTATTTATTAAAAATACTATTTTTTTGCGATTTTATCAACTATTGATTTTTTTTGGGTAAAAATACGGTTTGCAACCAAAAGCAACAAGGTTAAACTTTTATTTTCAAAATGCAACCATAAAGACAATCAAAAAATAATTATTTTTACTAAATTTAAAGTTGTATTAATTGTTGATTTCGATTGATTCTAGTTATAAATATGCTTGCAAAGTTGGAAACCATATTTTTGCAAAACAAATAAAAAATAAATCGTATTTTTACAATTTTTTAAAAAAAATCATATTTTTCCAAAATATTTTTTAAAAAGTCAATATTTTTGCAAAAAAAATTTATCCTTAGGTATTTTTCAAAAAACCCCTTAAATAAATTGTTTTGTAGTTCAATGATAAATTTATAAATAGATAAATAAATGTCAAATATGTACAATTCATTATAAATAGTAGTTTTTATTTATGTTTTTCTTTATTCATATTATATTTAACTATTTCTTATTCCAAATAATTGATACCAACACAAAGTGCTTAAATAGTCCACAAACAAATAATAAAAAGTCAAATATAACAAAATAAATATATATAACATTTATTTTAAATAATCTTTTTTTTGACATTCTTTAAGCATTTTTATAACTCCATAAAAAGGTATCCAAAATTATTGTCACATAAATTTTAACACCCCGTTTAATACTCTTATAGCCTTATTGAAAATGTTCCAAGGGATAAGCACAACGTAAAATCAAAATTCTTAGTTCAAAGACAAAACGATTAAAATCGATAAAGCCAATTAATAATATGAGCACACTAGTTTTTCTCTCCTGTCTATGTGAGAGCGTGAGTTTTTCTATCCTTTTCTTTTTCATAAGGAAGTGTGAGAGGGTCTGTGTATTCAACCATGGACAACCTTGATGCTTTGATGTCTGACTTAGATGTTTCGAATGCGGAGAATGAAGAGCTTGTTTTTGAGGAGGAGGTCGAGGAGGTAAGTAATAGGTTTGAGTTGTGCGTGGTGGGTAGATTTCTTACGGAGAAAAATCTGAATGTGCGAGCTATGAAGTCCAAATTAGCAGATCTTTGGAGGCCAGCGATGGGATTTCTATCAAAGCACTGAAACCAGGTATCTTTTTATTTCAATTTTATCACAAAGATGATCTGAATTGGATGCTTTCTAACGGCCCATGGTCGTTTGATGGGGCGATGTTAGTTGTTAATTCAATTAAGATGGGGGAGGATCCTACTGTGGTGTCATTGGTTGAAATGGAGATATGGATTCAAATTTACAATCTCCCAGTGGATTTTATGTCGGAGGCGGTTGGCAAACAGTTGGGTAACTTTTTTGGCAGATTTATATCGTATGATCCAAGCAATAACTCGAGCATTTGGCGTGAGTATATGAGGATTCGTATTACTCTGGATGTTAGATGTCCATTGAAGAGGAAAAAGAAGATTGTTAGGAGGAATAAAGCGGAGGTTGTGGTCAATTGCAAATATGAAAAATTGGCAGACTTTTGCTTTTTGTGTGGCTTACTCAATCATACTGAAAGATTCTGTAAGAAGAAGTTTGATGGTGACTCTGAGCAGATGAGTAGGGAATGGGGGAATTGGCTTCGAGCTCCGGCGAGAAGGGGTGGTGGTCAGGAACGGAGCAAATGGCTTAGGGATGAGAGAGAGGATGGATGGAGCGGAAATTTTGGGGGTGATAGAAATCAGGGAGTTCAAAATGCGGATTTCATGCATGGTAAAGATATACAACGTGAAAATAGGGTGGTTATAAGTGGGAAGACGTCAATTATGGTAAATTTGAAAAATAGAACATATAAGTTGTTGGAGGAGAATTTAAATCCAAATTTGGTAATTGGGCCTGGAGAATCAGAACTTGTTGGGCTTGAAGTAGAGGACAGAATTAAAAGAAAAAGAATTGGCCCAGTAGCAATTGAGGGGGAGGTCCAAGATGTAACAATGTTTCACCAAGATCCTGCGCTTTCTATAGCTGATTGTACAGGAACTTCAACTACTGTTTTGGCTCAGCTTGCTCAGCAAGTGAGCCAGTCATTATGAATATCTTAAGTTGGAACTGTCGAGGTCTCGGGAAACCTCGTACAGTTCGAGCCTTAAACGATCTTGTTCGAGATCGTAGACCCGAGGTGTTATTTTTAATAGAGACGATTTCAGAAAAAAGCAGGATTGAAGAGTTACGAATAAAGTTTGGTTATTCAAATTGTTTTTCAGTTGATCGTAGAGGTAGAAGTGGAGGCTTGGCTTTTTTCTGGCATAACAGGGCGGAAGGCAGAGTTTTTGGTTATTCGCAGAATCATGTAGACTTAATGTTTGAGGAGAATGGTGTTGATGCTTGGAGACTCTCGTGCTTCTACGGCTTTCCTGAACGTAGTCGTAGGAAGGAGTCTTGGAATTTTCTGTGTGCACTTTCTAAATTATCTACTGTTCCATGGTGTACAGTGGGTGACTTTAATGATTTGATGTTTAGTACGGATAAAAAGGGTTTGCATCCACACCCTAATAGTTTGTTGGAAGGTTTTAGGAAGGCTGTAAGTGACTGTGACCTGGTGGAGATAGACTTATGTGGAGGACGTTTTACTTGGGGAAAAAGCAGAGGTAGCAAAGATTGGGTTGAAGAGAAACTGGATAGAGCTTTTGCTACAAGTAGCTGGTGGAATAAATTTCCGTTATGTAAGTTAAATCTTATTGATGCTCCTGTCTCAGATCACAATCCGATTCAGTTGGTTTTAGTTGATATTACTATTTCCAGGAAAGTGTTTCGTTTTAGGTTTGAGAATACGTGGCTTAAGGAGCCATCGTTTGTCAAAGAATCTACTGAATATTGGAGAAAGATTCCAGTTATGCATCTCATTCCGAAATTGAAAGAGATGACAAGATTTATGGGTAAGTGGGGTCGTACATTTTTCAATAAGTTCAAGGAGAAATTACGCGTGCAAAAGGAGGTGTTATAGAAGCTGAAGGACAGAAATGATGAAGTGGGTGTGAAGGAGTATAAAGCTGAGAAAGAAAAATTGAATGATCTATTGTTGCAAGAGGAGATTTACTGGAAACAGAGAGCTAAGCTTTTTTGGCTTAGGGAGGGCGATGAAAATACGCGTTTCTTCCATGCAAGTGCCTCTGCAAGGAAGAAAACTAATCACATCCCTCATCTCTTTGATAACACAGGTGCAAGGGTGGAAGATAACGAAGGTATGGGTAAGATTGTGAGAGACTATTTCAGTGATATTTTTGCTAAGTCTGAGACGAGGAATGTAAGTGCAAGGGAGGCAAGTTCAAGGTTAGTAACTGAGGCTCAGAATGAAGTTCTAATGAGAGAAGTCACCTTTGAAGAGTTCACGACAGCAGTTAATCAAATGCATCCAGACAAGGCATCCGGGCTTGATGGTTTAAACCCGGCGTTCTACCAGAATTTCTGGAAAACTATGGGGAAAGAAGTGTTTGACTGTTGTAAAAAATGGCTTCAAGGAGACCCGTTCCCAGCAGATTTGAATAGTACTAATGTAGTTCTGATTCCAAAGAATGATAATGCAACTACTATGAAGGAATTCAGACCTATAGCTCTATGTAATGTCCTTTATAAAATCATGGCTAAAGTTCTTGCAAATCGTCTTAAAGATGTTCTTCCGGGAGTTATTGCAGAAAATCAGTCTGCTTTTGTGGCTGGTAGGAATATTACAGATAACTTTTTGGTTGCATTTGAAGTTATACATCATATGAGGAATAAAAATAGAGGCCAGGATGGGGAAATCGCTCTGAAACTGGACATCAGTAAAGCATATGATAGAGTTGACTGGGCTTATTTGTATCAAAGAATGGTGTCTATGGGTTTCTGTGAGGGATGGATCAAGTGGATGATGAGATGTGTAACTACTGTTGTTTACGAGTTTTGTTTCAATGGAATGACAATTGGTCCTATTGTGCCGGGAAGAGGGCTCCGTCAAGGGGACCCTCTTTCTCCATACCTATTTTTGTTCTGTGTTGAAGGTCTTTCGAATAGTCTTGACATGGCTGCAGCGAGAGGTGAGATCACAGGTTGTCGAGTCAGTGCTACGGCACCAGAAATTACTCATTTACTGTTTGCAGATGACAGCTTCCTCTTCTTCAGAGCTCAGGTTAATGAGGTGTTAAAGATAAAATCAATTTTGGAGGAATATGCTAAGCATTCGGGTCAATCTATCAATTTCCAGAAATCTGGAATTTTCTATAGTTCCAATGTTAGAAGAGACAAACAAGAAGAGTTCTCAGAGATTCTTGGGGTATCAAATGACATCTCAAACAGTAAGTATCTGGGTCTACCTGCCCTGATTAGTAGGTCTAAGAAACGGGTGTTTGGTTTTCTGAAAGAGAAGGTTAGTAGGAAGTTGGAGGCCTGGAAAGCAAAACCCATATCGAGAGCGGGCAAAATAGTTTTGTTGAAGAATGCAGCTCAATCTATTCCGAGCTATTGTATGATGTGCTTCTTATTACCTAAGACATTGTGTCAAGAGATAGAAAGATTGTTTAATGAATACTGGTGGAAATCGGGTGGCAGTGGTCAAAGAAAAGGCATTCATTGGCAGTCGTGGGAATCGATGAGTATGTCTAAAGGGAGAGGGGGCTTAGGTTTCAGAAGTCTATATGGGTTCAATGTGGCTCTACTGGGAAAACAAGTATGGAGGTGTGTGAATTCTCCCGATCTGTTGGTGTCTCGGGTGTTAAAAGCCAGATATTTTTCAGAGTCAAGTATGCTTAATGCTGTTAAGGGAAATAATTCTAGCTCAGTTTGGGTGGGAATATGGCAAGTTAAAGAGAGTCTAAAGGATGGTTTTAGATGGGTCGTAGGAGATGGGAAGGATGTTGTTGCTACTAAAGATCGATGGCTCAGAGAGAAATCTGGTTTTTGTGTGGAGGATTTTCATGGCTATGCTGGTAGATCGGAACATGTCAATTCGTTTTTTTACCCAGGAACAAAAAACTGGGATGAGGAGAGAATAAGGCAGATGTTTACGATGGTTGATGCTAATGCTATTCTGGCAACTAGGGTGCCACAACATGACGTTGAAGATAGAATAGTTTGGTCTAGCTCTAAGGATGGAATTTATACTGCGAAAGCTGGATACAAATTTTGGCACGACAGAAACATTGATAGCTCTGCAGTTCCTCAGTCGAATGGTTGGCATAAGGTTTGGCAGTTGGCACTCCCACATAAGTTCAAAATTTTTATATGGAGATTTTGTCGTAATAACTTGCCTGTGAGAGTGAGGTTAAGGGGTAAGGGAGTTTCAGTTCCAATTATTTGTCCTCTGTGTAATGTAGAGGTGGAGCATCTCCGTCATGTGTTCTTTGAATGTCCTTTTGCGATAAGCTGTTGGCAAAGTGTCAATCTTCTGTACGACACGCGTGAGATGCTTGAAGCTCATTCATGGCTTCTGGAGAAATTTGAGGTGGCTTCTCAGAGTGAATTATCGAAGGTATGTACTGTACTGTATGGCATCTGGTTTTGGCGTAACAAACAGGTATGGGAAGGTAAGGTTGTTCCAGGAATAACAGCTATGGATTGTATTTTTAAAATGGTGCAAGATTGGAAGGAGGCTAAAGACAGAGGCAAGAAGGAGGGGTTGAGTCACAATCTTCACACAGCTTGTAAGTTGAGGCAATGGAAGGCTCCAGCTACTGGGAAATATAAGGTTAATGTTGATGCATCTTGGCACCAGGGGGCGGAGTCTTTTTCTGTAGGGATGGTGCTGCGTGATCACAGTGGCAGTTTCATTGAGGGTAGAACTGTTTCCCTCCCTCAAGCTATAGATCCTTTGGAAGCTGAAGTTCTAGGTATAAGAGAAGCACTTTTATGGGTGAAAAATATGACAGGAAGGATAGTATCGGTGGAGTCGGACTCATTAGTAGCAGTCAATGCAATCAATGGTACGAATAAGTTTCTTTTAGAAGTTGGTCATATCATTGATCATTGCAGATTAATGCTTCAGTCGATGCTAGGTGTTAGTGTTAAGTACATTCGAAAGCAAGCTAATGAGGTAGCTCATGGTCTAGCTAAAATGCCTTGTTTAGTTAATTGCTTTTTTATCTTCACGTCTCCTCCTACCCATTTGGATGAGATTTGTAATTTTGATGCTTCTTGATGAATCCCAGTTTTGTTTCAAAAAAAAAAAGAATCGATAAAGCCATTTACCCTGAGGCGTCATTTCTTGTCCACACTATAAGCAGCCAAGCAGATATTGTTTTGTAGCCATAACAATTAGCTGTATACACGGTTTGAGCAACGGATCAATCCAATTTAAACCGGTCATTTTTTGGTTCATTTAAACCGATTTTTTTCAACCCAATATATACTCGAATTTAAAAAACATCAACACGGTTTTAATAAGTTGGATATGAGTTTCAATTTTTAAAATCCGATATGATCCAATCCAATTCGGTCTAATTAAAAATAAAATAATTAATAAATAACTCAAATGTCTAATTAAAAATAAAATAATTAATGATTAATTCATATATGTTATGATACTGTTGAAATTTAAAGACTATATCTAGTATTTAATCAATTTCTTTTGATGTGTTAAAATTCACATATTTATGACCTATACTATTTGTGTTGCATGAATAATTGTAATATTTTGTTGAACTATCTCCAATTTATTTTGAACTTTCATTTTTCTTTTGATAAAAAATTTATTTATATATTTATTAATCCGATCAATCCGATCCAAACTAAAATATATTAAATGGGTTGATTTACAAATTCCATTTTCATGGATTGAGTTAAACATTTACAATTCCCATTAAATTAAAATGGGTTGTTAAAATCCATCAACCCGTCAAACCCGTCTACAGCCCTATTTAACAACCATGTTGTCCACAGTACATAATAAAGCATGAGTACCATCACCAATCTCTTGCTCAAGCTTCTTAATTAGAGATAAATAGATTTCCAAATATGAGTACATAATATTAATATATTTTTTTATTAAGTTTTAAATATTAATAATTGATTAATTTATATAATATCAATTTTATTTTTAAAATTTTAATTTTAACATTAAATTATATATGAATTATTTATTATAATATATATAATTTTTATTTAATTAATTATGTTGTATCTTTTCATATCATTTTGTTTGTTTAAACAATAAATCCACATAATTAATTATGTTGTATCATTTCATGTCATGTACTTAAAATATAGATATAAAATTTGTATATCGTATTACAGTATATTATAGGGAGTATATAAAATTACCGTATTCATATAAAACACTGCTCCCTCTAATCCTTTTTATGGGACGCGTAACTCTGTCTTAAAAAAAGGATTCTACTTAATATATTTTAATAATTATTTTTCATGGCAAAAAAATATAATTCTTTTAAAAAATATTAAATAGAATTTTTTTTATTTAAATTTAGAAATGTGTGCATTACCCTATAAAAAGAAACAGGGGAGTAATAAAAGTGAGAGAGAAAATGGATGCATGGTGGTGGGAAGTGAGATATGTATTGGAGAAATCAGCGGAGCACCCGTGCCTCCTTGGAAACACATCAAATTTAGTAAATGTATTTCTATTTGATTTTGCCAGTCCCCTTCTGCATTGCACGGTCTACCATGCACATTATTCCATTCAACTCTACCACAAAATAGCTTAAAACAAATAGTACTTCTATATATACATTATTTATATATATATAATAATATGATCCCCCGAGGAGAAGAGGATCCAAGACGTGCCCATCCATCAGATAGTTAACAAACAAACAAGTCTTCTTGTGTAGTACAACAACAATAGTAAAGAATTAGTGTTAAGTTTTCTTCATATAATTGTCATCCCCTAAAGATCTTTTTTTGCAGCTTTATGATTTTTTTATTAATCAGTTCTTAATACTTTTCATTAGATAATATAGAAAGAAGAATAATTAAAGAGTCATTAAAGACAAAGAGCTGATAAAAACTAGATGGGTTTGAAAAGGTGTGGATTTTACTAATAAGTGTGTGCATATGATGATGTGAAACAGTGAAATTTGCATACTCAAAAAATTGTATACTTAAAGTCATGTTTATTTCGAGGATTATAACACACGACTATCATTATTTTATATTATTTTAACTTTAAAACATTATTATTTGATGGAATTAAATGTTAAACATCTTTGTGATTTACTTTTATAAAATTATTATATTAACTCGTTTAGATAGTGTATTAATCCCACATAATTAATAAAAAATATATAATAATCTTTAAATTTGGAATAAATGAGATAATAATAAAACTATGTTAAGTTGGGAGTTCTCTTAAACTATTAAAGTATTAAGAGAGAACTTACAAATTTTAATATTATATTATACTACCTCCATCCCACCCAATTGTTTAGTTTCGGAGAGAAGGTCCGACACGCATTTTAAGGTGCATATAAAGTATAGTTCCATAACTTATTTTTAATTTTTTTTACTGAAAAAAATTAAAAATAAGTTATGGAACTATACTTTATATGCACCTTAAAATGCGTGTCGTACCTTCTCTCCAAAATGTAAACAATTGGGTGGGACGGAGGGAGTAATACTTTAATATAAACATAACCTTAATAATCTAATCTTATGGATTCGAATTTAGAATATTTGAAATTAGATTTGTTAAGTATTCTTCGCTTCCAAATTACTTATTATTTTGATTTTTTAATCATATTTTAAGATGTATAAAAAACGTAATTTTATAAATTATTTTTCAAATGTTACAAAAAGATATAATATATAATAAATGTAATTAATTCTAATCATTATACACATATATGATTATAACTTCTTACATTAATATTATATATTTTGATTACTACGTATGATTCCGTTTGAAATTACTATTCAAAATGGATATAACGTGAGAAAAAGTGTTAAAAAGAAAAAAATTGTTGTTAGAAAAATTTGACAATTATTAATAATAAACTTAATTACATTTTACATTCTTTAACTTTTTTTTGACGTAAAGCTGGGGATTTTATTAACTTAATAAATCATTCTCAATACGTTCTTTAACGCACAGACCACCTATTCAGTCTACGATCTCATAATAAATATGATTCCCTAGCAAGTTGATGGGCCACCATATTTGCAGACTGTTTCACAAATAACAATTCCACATTGTTTAAATGACGCATAATATTTCGGCATTCCAAAATAGTTACGCCATATCGAGACCTCATTGGAGCATTACTTCTGATTGCCTGAACCACAACCAGACAATCTAACTCCAAAGTGACACTCGGCCATTGCATTTGTTCCATCCAGCTCAATGCCTCTTTCACTCCCATGACTTCTGCTAATACATGATCTGTCAATTCTACATGGACTACTGCTTTTGCTTCAATAAGAGCTTCATCTGAATCTCTTGCAACTATGCCAAAACTAATCTCTTCTATGACTTCGAAAACGGAAGCATCAACTGAAACCTTAACTGTGTTTGGTTGGGGTTTTACCCAGAAAGAAGCTCCATCTCCCTTATGATGTGGTTGAAGATGAGTAGAATATGACCTATTCTGAGTTAATTTCCATTGTGTAAGGCATTGCTTTGCTGTTACTACAATTATGTTGATTGTTGAAGTTTTTTGGTTCCATACCAAATCGTTTCTAGCTCTCCATATGGCCCAACAAAGTGTTACAGCTTCCGCTCGATGCTTTTCTGATCCTGTGTGCAACACTTCTTCCATCCATACTCTGAAGTCTGTATGTTGGTTACTTGTAACTTGCAAATTTAGAATCAACCAGCATTGTTTTGCCATCGAACATAGCATCAGGCTATGCATTACAGTTTCAACTTCTTCTTGACAAACTGGACACCACACATGCATTGGAACATGTTTTGAATGAAGACTTGTTAAAGTGGGTAAACAATTTGATAATGCACGCCAAACAAGATTTAAAGCCTTAGGTGGAGCTTTTACACGCCAAATGGCTCTCCACATTGTAGACTGATTATCCTCATGCCACCTTCCATTCTGAACTTGAAGTCTTTTATATGCACTTTTAACTGTGTACATGCCCGTATTCTCCCATTTCCAATACCTCATATCCTCCCCATTGGAGTCACTCAGTTGAATATTTAATATGCTTCTCTGGTCCCTTTCATTAAAAACATCTTGAATAACGTCCATGTCCCATTCTTTCTTGTCTATGTAGAATAGAGATGATATTCTCTTATTTTCAATCGCAGGAAACAGTGTGGTAACATAAGGTTTTCTCTCATCCAGTAACCACGGCTGATTCATAATGTTGATACATTCCCCATCATATATCCTCCATCTGATCCCGTCTATAAGAAGATGTTTGGCTTCTATAATGCTCCTCCATATGAAAAAACTTGGGTTGTGCCCCAAATTTGCACTCAAGAAATCACTATCAGAGAAATATTTGGCTTTATATATTCTTGATGTGAGGTTGTCTGGGTTGGTTATGAACCTCCATCCCTGTTTGCCCAGCATAGCGAGGTTAAAATCCCTGAAATTGCTAAAGCCCAGGCCACCTGCATTTTTATGTCTCGTCATCCGATCCCACGACATCCAGCTGATATACGAGTCACTCATTTGATTTGTTTGCCACCAAAATTTAGATAAACATCTCTCCATTTCCTTTTTAATATCATGTGGCGGTAAAAAAACATCCATGGCATAGACTGGCACCACCTGCACCACCGCCTTAATCAACACTTCTTTTCCTGATTTACCAATATATTTCCCATCCCAACTGCGGATTCTTGCTCGCACTTTTTCTTTTAAATACCCCAGAATTGTTGTTTTGTTCCTTCCCATAATACTTGGCAACCCCAGATATTTGCAATTACTATCCGCCTCTTCCATCTGTAGCACCTGACAAACATTTTGGCGATTATACTAAATAATATTCGAACTAAAGAAGACAGAAGACTTACTCTTGTTGACTTGCTGGCCCGACGCTCTTTCATATATGTGTAAAATTTGCAGTATCTTTGCAGCCTCCGTCATGTTCGCTTTACAGTATATGTAGCTGTCATCTGCGAAAAATATATGTGATACCACAGGTGCTCCAGTTAGCCACTGCTTGTTTTCATAATTTCGAATCATGGTTGATAATCCCTCTGCACAGATGATGAATAAATACGGAGAGAGTGGATCTCCTTGGTGAATCCCTCTAGTAGGAATAGTTGAACACGTCACATTCTCTCCATGAACAATAGAATAAGAAACTGTAGTCACACATTTAAGAACCAAATGAACCCACCATTCTGAGAAGCCCATTTTACACAATATTGCCTTCAAAAAACTCCACTTAATACGATCATAAACTTTGCTCATATCAAGCTTTAGAGCCATAAATCCATTTTCTCTCACTTTTTTCATTTTTAGATAATGCATGACTTCATAAGATACCATCACATTATCTGAAATAAAACGACCCGGTATGAAAGCACTTTAGGAATTCAAGACAACCACTTTTAGCAAATCTTTCATTCTATTAGCCATTACTTTTGTGATTATCTTCATCAAAACATTACAAAGAGCTATAGGTCGTAATTCACTCACCATCGTTGGATTTTTTTTCTTCGGGATAAGCACCATGTTTATATCATTGAGCCCTTGAAAAATTTCTCCGGTGGCAAAGAATTCTCTAACCAGGTCAACAACATCTTTCCCCACTATTCCCCGACTATTTTGGAAAAAAGCCGGTGTCATACCGTCGGGGCCTGGGGCCTTATCCGGATTCATCTGAAAAATAGCTTTTTTCACCTCTTCCTCTATTATTCCTCTTAGCATATCCGAATTTTGCTCCTGACTCACCTTTTGTGCAATGCATTCCATGACTTCATCATTATTTGTGTGGGTAGCCATAAATAGCCTTTGATAGTATGCTGTGATGAACTGATCGAGGCCATTGTGCCAATCTAACCAGGAACCATCCTCATCTTTTAGCTTCACTATTGAATTTGTGCGTCTTCTTACATTGCAAGCAGCATGGAAGTACTTTGTATTTTTGTAAGCCACAGTTGTTTTGATCTCTGACGCCAAAACACTTTTTTTTGATCAAGAACTAGGAATAGCTCCTGTTTTGCTTCTTTATATTGCTTTATAGCATTCTCATCTCTAGCATTTCGAAGTGCCTTCAGTTTAATTTTGCAATCTTTAATACGTCTGTTAAAACATCCGGTAATTTCTTCACCCCAGACATCTAAACTTTCAATGCACTGCAAAATTTTCTGCATTATGTCTTGGCCACTGCCAGCTTGCCAATTATCCCGAATAATCTGTGAACAAAAAGGTTCTAGCAACCAAGCATTCTCGAATTTGAATTTTCATTTTCTCTGTAGCAGCTGATAAACATTAAGTTTCAAGAAAGTTGGACCGTGATCCGAGGGAGAGCCCTCCAATTTGTATAGTTTCGCCAAAGGAAATAAACTACTACATTCAATACATTTTGATAGCTATATTATAATTTTTTTAGGGTAATATTTATATTATACTTAAATACAATTTGCATGCTTTATGTTTCTAATCCATTATCTTTTACATCCTCTTTACCGTTATTTTTTAACCATTAACATTAGTTAATAAGGACAAATTAATACAATTATCAGAAAATATACATATACATTATATATTCACTTTACATTTCATACTTTTTCCTCTACATTTTCCCATTTTTTCTTTAAAACCTAAAAATTCATGTCACAATTAACAATTTAAAAAGTTTATTACATTCAAATCAACGGATTTTGTCAGTGACAATTACATAATCATAATCTCTAAAACTTTAATTTTTTCGATTGGTATAATTATTTGAGCACTATTTCATAATGGTGGCTCTATCCCAAAAGAAATTACATTTACAATGAACACAACTAATAAATCGACGACCTGCCAAGCAATTCGTTTAATAACCACTTCGATGGTTAACAAAAATATTTTTCAACCATTAATAAGAAGAAAAAAGTAAATATAGAGAGAAATATGAAATAAGGGTTATATTATTTAAGGATTAAATGAGTTTAGAAAAAAAATATGAATTTAAGATTGTATTTGGGAACATATAATTTCATTTCAAACGATAGAATTTGAGTTGTCATTTCACATTCTCAAATTTGTACCATCTTGAAATCTAAATTGTTTAATTATCCAAATCTGTTATTTGACCAAATCTAAAATTTCAAATGAAATTTATCTTCTCAAATAAATTGGGTAAAATGATTTGCTACTAATAAATCCTTTTTTATATATTTACGAATCTAATCGTTAAAAAAATTGTATTAACGTCAATATCATTAATGTTGATATTAAACAAAAAAATTACCATTAACGTCAATATCAAACGGAAAGGGTGCAAAAAATAATGAATTAGAAACATAATGGATGCAAAATGCATTTAAAGAAAATATAAAGTACATTTAGTCCAAAATTAAGGGGTGTAATATGCAATTAAGTCTTGGTAACATTTTTTGTGTGGAAATATTTTAAAATATAATATAAAACTAAATAATATTTTTGAAAGGTGTAATATTAAAACTTATTCATGCAAAAATAGAAAAATAACTTTTTGCAAAAGTAGGAAGACTTGCTTTCATCTAAAACCAGTTGGCACCACATTTTATTCAAGTAGAGGGTGCCAATTGCCAAACAAAGGATTCACATATTCTTTAACTTGATACATCCAGCAATTTCCAATAAACATAATGAGTCCTTTCCTAATACAAGGATTATCATAATTCACTGATAGTACATACAAATTAATGTATACATGCATCCATTACTTTAGCAGTTGTTGAATTAGAATATGAGCTGACCTCGCGTACTCCTAGCCATTTTTTGAGAAGTTCAAATACTCTTTCATCTCTTAGCAGTTCCCTGTGGGTACCAACCACCCCTGCTCTTTCCGTTGCTGCAAATCCATCAGCCTGTCGGATGCGTTAGTAGAGTGATACCGATCAATCAAATGCAAGTAAAAGTAGGTGTTTATAAATACCAACTCCGTCCATGCATGTTCATCGAGAAAAGTGAATGCAATTTCTTACCATTACTCGAAATAGTGAGGATGAAAATGTAGTTCAATGATTCCTAAAAAAGAAAGGGTAAGAGCATCTCCAACCATGTTTTCTATAGTGGTTGGCTAAAATAATATATAATAATGATTATTTATATTATAGAGAATGAAAAATGTGTTATTCTCCAATGCTATTCTCTATGTTGGTTAGCTATAATTTCAAATTAATATTTTATTATTATTAGTATTGAAGAAAATGGAGAATTTGAGAAAGAAAAGGCCGGGAATCTAGGTGGAGTCTATGTGGACATTATAAACAATGAGATTGACTAGCAAATATGGAGAATGTATATAGAGAATTGTTATAGCTCAGTTGGTAAGAGCAAGTGGAAGCTATGGAAGCTATTCTGCAGACTAAGATTCGACTGCCTCGGGAGACGCTTGGCACTCTTGCCCTTAGTAGTTGAGTCCGGATTTACCCGGTTATGGATGGGGCAATCCATAACCCGAGGTTTGAAATTCAGCAATAATGTGGGGTAGTTCCTCGTAAAAAAAATTATATAAGGAGTCATTATGGGTTGGAGTTGAAAATTTTGCTACCATTCTCTAAATTTGGATTGACACGTCATTTTTAACTAATGGGTTGCTATGGTTGGATTTTCTCTTACCAAAAGATGGTTGTATTAGCTTATTGATATATGATGGTTATATCAATTGGATTTTTTATGTTTTACATGGCCTGAGGACAAAATAAATTTAAAGATTGATGGTATACATCTTTCCTGAGGGGTTAATAAACTACAAACAATTAGATTTTCACGTCCTTAAAGAAGCTTCACCGTAATTACCTATTGTTTGTGTATAATCATATGGTGGAATGCTTAATTTAGCTGTAACAGAAAATTCTTTAGCAGTGTAAAATTCTTCACAATGCTGTCACTGATGTTATTAGTATAATCACAAACAGCATCTTCGTTATATAACGACAGTCTTTATAATTACAAAAAGTGAATTCCGTTGTAATAATGAAGGGTATTCGAGTACCTATTATTAAATCTAAACATAACATGGAAGAAAATTCTTGTAAATTTTTTAAATGAGGCCATCTTAAAAGACATTAGTCAATTGTAAACTTTGAAAAAGTTCATCTCATTGACTTGTATTTTTAAACCTCATTATTATATATTTTTCATCCTACCTGTAAAAAAACCGGACCTAATAGTCCCCTCAGCTAAAATGGTTGGATACAGTCCTAACAAATAAGTATTAGAATGGAATCTCCGAACTGTCGTTACTGTAAGTAGCTTTCTTATTGTTAAAGCAGTACTATCACATAAACAAATTTTGGGGGTGTATTTGTAAGGGTAACTCTATCCTTAGAAGCATTGTTCTAAAAATTGGTGATTAATTTGGGGGTGTATTTGTAAGGGTAACTCTATCCTTAGAAGCATTGTTCTAAAAAAAATCGGTGATTAATCACGATTAATCCCTGTTCGGTAGCTCACCGAATTGATTAATTCCCGATTATCCAATTAATTATTCCGATTAATGCCCGATTCATCCAATTAATCTCTGTTCCGTGTCTTCACCGACTAAGTCCGATTTCCGCTTTTTACAACACTGCTTAGAAGTAATCATTTAGAAATTAATTTCTACAAATGGAACGGAGGGCGTACATGATTCATTAATAATAAGGAATTCAGAAGGAAGACTTTCTTATTCATCTAGTTATATTGGAGGCTGGTGAGGGTAACAATTGTAAAGTCTATCTTGACTATCTGTTGAGATATTCATCAATCATAGTTCCCTAGATACCTGTAACTCGACGATCACCACTAGTGCCGACATTTGACCCGAAAAACAACTGATTAATATTTGTGTCCGATATGTATTACCGGTATAAGTTCCCATCGGATATATTTAATTAGTAGATGTAAAGTTCTCTCAATAATTTTCTGTATATGCATTGAAATCAGAGGTCCTAATAAGGGTGTATATGACCAAGGGTAACTTTAAAAGTAGTTTTTAGCACCTTTGCAGATTCTGCAGGGACTGTTCCATCTCCATCCACATATGAGTACAACGGCTGGAGCATTGCAAAAAATAGAACATATGAGAAAATATGTGCTAGTCCTTATCTAGAAAGACATTCATTTAGATGTTGCACATGTATATCACGTACACAAATTCTCCTATATTTACCAATCAATTCTACAATGTTAAGACTTACATCTTATTTAGATAGAGAATATGTGAACGTTTGGTGGTTATCTGACAGTTTATGTATCAGACACAATATATAGAATTTTCCAACCTCAAAGATGCATATCAAATTTCCTGAATCCGGATATGGCACATCAGATGACCAGACTTATTAATATACATATGACACTTTAACTACTTACCAATGTGTGGCATACTTCAGACAATTCCTGAATGGGAGAAATTTCTGAACCATAGCTGAAAATAACATTTAAATAAATTGCACATGTTAGATATGACAGTTCTTTTAAAACAATAGTGAAACTTTGATAAGATATCATTCAAGTAAATTGTACCAAAATACTATAAATTTCATCATACCATAAACTCACAAGGGGAACATATATATAACGTATTTGGATATAGTTTTAAGAATCTAAAGGGGGAATATAATTTGCAAGCTTGATAAGGAGTAAGGACTACAAACTTGGTTAGTTTCATACATCTTACTTGAAATTTTGGGTAATCCTTCAGTAGTTGTATTAAAGTTAATTGTCTAAATGTAGGGATCAAACAGGATGTAAGTTGTAGGACTTGTATCAAGACAAACTTGAAGATCTTGTATATAATATAGCCTATGAGGTTATACATGTAGCTTAAGTTCCTTTAAGTTAACCGAATACCTGGACCTTTGTTTGTATTATGTTCCAACCTAATGCAAAGATCTGATAGACTTTTAGCGCAGTGTGTGATCTATCCAGACGTGCAAAGGTTATGCTTAATGCACCTCCTCCTAGGAGAAATAGTTAACTCATAGGTGGAAGATTGGCAAGTTCGATTGGACAAGAATAAAGAACAATCATCGCATTTAAAAATTTTATATATGGCCCAAGCTGAAAGATATCACAAAATATATAATTCTACAGCACTTGAGAAATTCAGCATTATCTTCTCTGACGTTTTAATAAAAACCAGAACAAAAGCAGTCTCAATAGGCAAGTTGAACAAAGGCTATTAGCTATAGCAGAATAGACAACCATAAATGAGAGCCTCAATACAAAATACTACGCAAATTACCAGAACTGTCAACTCAAATTTTACCCAAGTCAATTAATCAAAAGGTTTGGTATAAAAAAAGCATTAAACAAAAAACTTGGTATAAAATAAATCCTGAACCATTTCTCACTATGTAAGATTTTAGAACACTGACGCATTTTGGCAATAAAGAACCACATTTTCAATGGAAAAAGGTAATATTCGTTCACATATTTATATGGAGAGTATTTCTCAAGTGGATAATCTAAATTCATTTTTCAGAAACTGAACTCCACATTCTTTTGCACAAAACATGACACAATGGCAATACATGAAGCATATGGCTAACAAGAACCAAAGTAAATATAAATTTACAAGTTTATAAATGTCATTTCTATACATACCAGACATCAAAAGGTGTGTCGAAAGATGTCCCAAATATGTTATAGAACGAGATCCCTTCAGGAAGCTTTACATTATTAAGAATTTTCCGAGTATCAGAAGCCCAGTTGAATATAGAGAAGTTGAAAGGTAAGGCAACTGTTTTCCCGTCATAGTTCAACTGAAACAGATTATAGATAGTTGAGACAAAACCATTAACACTAGTTTTACAGTACACAGTGTGAAGTGATGGAAGATATGTAATTAAAAAAAGCTGATGCATGCACAAAAAAATCATATGCACTTTTATATTTGAAGAATAACTTGATTTTAGAAGGGAGCATGGAGTAATAAAGATTACACACAACAAACTGTTTGGAAGCAATAATTTTACAAGCCGATATTGCTATAAGTAAAACATGTACAATTACACTCACTTAGTCGTCTTTCCACTGAGTGATGCTCAACCTTCTATAATATAAGACATGTCTATTATAATTAGCATGTCTTCAAATGACAATTGATAGCATAGTTCTCAAAAAAACCTAAAACATGACCCATGAAGTAACTTTTCGTCTTCGTCACTTCATCTATTCTCTGTTCTGACAGACTAGAAACTAGATTGAAATAGATCGTTCATAAAAAAATAATTATTTTTCCAATGTTGTAAATAATGTGTATTTGTTTGTACCATAGAAACAAAGATTTCATCGGCGGTGGCTGCTTCAATTTCCTTCTTTCTTTGGTTATTTATAGATATCAGTTACAATTTGCTTTGATGCCCATGGTTCAATTATGGTGAAACAAATAATTACACAAGGTACTATATTATGGTAGTTGTTTGAATCTATTCTTATATATCAAAACTAGGAAAGAGCTCTGATCACTAACAATAATTTAGTATTCATTGTCCATCATTCAGTATACGAGCTTCGTGAACTTAATTTTATGCAAGTATAAGAGCTTCGTAAGCTTCCATCACCTAATGAAGGTAAACACTTTCAAAAAAGAAAAATAGAATTGTCCGTGTTCTAACAGGTTGTGCCAATAAATCATTCTAAGGTCAACTTGATTAAAGTTTAAAAATCAGTTTACCAAGTCAGAAAATAAAATCCAAGCCCAATATCTGACAGATGGCTACTCTGAGGTTTTTACATTTCATAAAGCAACCATACGTGATATGACCAGAGAAATTCAAGGGTTCTTTTATAAGTGTTGTTGATGAAAGGAAACTTAAAGGGATATCCATGTTCTCTAAGAGATATAAGAGCTGTTTAATAGTGACAAATTTGTGACTGCGTGTTTGACTACAATCTTATTGCACCACATACATTACTAGAAGACACGATAAATATTGGTAGTACCTCATTATTTCTCAGTGCTTCTTCAAACAGAAGAACACTTTCATTTGTTCCATACAACTCCAATTTGGCAGCTTCACCATCAGTTGATTGTCCTCGCCATACTAATATTTCAGGTTGCTTCTTCCACTTGAATTCAGGATTTGGCAACATCTCATATATTGAGGGGCACTCCACTAACTACACATCAGACATATTTTTAGGTATGTATATGCATATATCAAACAATATGTTAAACCCAAATTGACAGCTTATTTCCACAGAGGTAAATCAAGTCAACTTCAAGTTATGCTTCCTATACATTGGGTTTTACTCTCTTAGACATGCCTTATATATGAGGAGTGCCGAGTGCATATGCAGATTGGATTTCTGTCATTATATTGATAGTACAGGTCAAAATATTGATGTCTGAATAATAACTCATGGTCCAAACGCAACGAAGTTGAGTTCAGGGTTCACTAAATATTTCATGTAACCGGGAAACCAAGGCATGCATGTATCGTAAATTTATGCATCCTAAAACATTTTTTAAGCTGGCCCAGTAATTGTTTTATCCCAAGCTTATGGACAAATAAGAGCAGTGTACCTCTAGCGTATTTCAATACCGGATTATTCTGGTCAGAAGTTCAAAACAGCTTGGCTCCAAACTCTTGGTAAAGTTAAACTAAAATGTGCAATAAAAGATTTCTATTATTTTAATGCGTCTCATTGAACCATTTCAGGATAAACTTTATGGGATGGGGCATGCAATGGATGAATTACTAGAATGGATCAATGTAACAGCTAATCCAATCAATCTTCATGACAATTAACCAACTCTCCTAAAACCAAGGTTTTAAAGATGGCCTGAATTGGAAGTTTGGAACATTAATTATATTCAACATTTTAACAAGGAAAGTTCCTCCAGGGAGAACTTTTGACACCTCGGTAAGGTTTTCTTTGCACATTCTGAAAAAGACAAGACAGCTAGAGCAATCCTAAATATTTTGATTCTCATACTCATTTAAGAAACAGATGGTACTAAATCTTTTCAAACCCTAATAACTAACGCAGACGTAATTCTTTAAGAAGAAACCATTGTATTTTACTGACTTCAAAAATTGACTGTGACATCAGAATTGAAGTGGAATACCCAAAACTCCATAGCTACATAAGAATTATAATAATAGAGAAATTACCAATTGATGCATCGACCACCTTGACACAAAAAAGTAGCTTTCAAAGCCTTCAACAAACTGCAGTCCAGTTAAGAGTGAGTCATTGATGCATCCAGGTGCACCTGTTAAGCATGTAACAAAGCTGACGATAAGGAAAGGTCTGCATTACATACTCAGACACTGCAAGTATATAGGTTAACACATATAATGATTGCATGATGTCCAAAGTTCTTTAAAGGCAAGGAATTCTTCTTGAAGTCTTTTCTAACAAATAAGAATCAATCAAGAGCCCAGAAACAAAGGAAATTTTCTTGAAATTACATTGGTCATTGTTCTCAAAATCATTTCCAAAAATCAAGAGCCCAATTTTTCTGTGTTTTTGTCATTGCCATTGTGACTTCACACAAGGAATACATGTAGTCTGTTGGCCCATCAGAAAATATATAGAAGTTACAACTTACGGTTTTTAGAAAACAGGTTTCTCAAATAAGTGTGTGTGTGTGTGTGAACATTCTTGCGGCAACTAAGCTTAGGTTGGGCTTGTAATCATCTAAATTAGGTGAACGTATAAAGGTCTCCACATAGGCAAGGTTTTGATAAACCATTCTCGCATTAAAACCAATTAAGTTTGCCAATGTCTCGTAAGTTGTAACAAATTCAAAAGTACTCGGAGGATAAACTCCCTAAAACAAATTCTATACATAAGTAAAGGAATCAATTAAACAATGTTTTCGCTAGACATGAATATACAAAAAGGTCTCCACAAACTGGACGAAATCTCAACAAATTTGGTAAAATCGATTGAACATGCTAAAGAAAATACCATGCTCACTGGTGGGTGTCTGGTTCGTCATGTTGCCCAATTAAGACCTTTACCCACATAACTAATAACCCTTCTCCCAGTTGAGTACCAAAACATGCTAGGTTTGCAACACAATGGCTGCCAGTTGGATAAGATCATTTTAATTTACCAGGTTCCTCNTCAGACACTGCAAGTATATAGGTTAACACATATAATGATTGCATGATGTCCAAAGTTCTTTAAAGGCAAGGAATTCTTCTTGAAGTCTTTTCTAACAAATAAGAATCAATCAAGAGCCCAGAAACAAAGGAAATTTTCTTGAAATTACATTGGTCATTGTTCTCAAAATCATTTCCAAAAATCAAGAGCACAATTTTTCTGTGTTTTTGTCATTGCCATTGTGACTTCACACAAGGAATACATGTAGTCTGTTGGCCCATCAGAAAATATATAGAAGTTACAACTTACGGTTTTTAGAAAACAGGTTTCTCAAATAAGTGTGTGTGTGTGTGTGAACATTCTTGCGGCAACTAAGCTTAGGTTGGGCTTGTAATCATCTAAATTAGGTGAACGTATAAAGGTCTCCACATAGGCAAGGTTTTGATAAACCATTCTCGCATTAAAACCAATTAAGTTTGCCAATGTCTCGTAAGTTGTAACAAATTCAAAAGTACTCGGAGGATAAACTCCCTAAAACAAATTCTATACATAAGTAAAGGAATCAATTAAACAATGTTTTCGCTAGACATGAATATACAAAAAGGTCTCCACAAACTGGACGAAATCTCAACAAATTTGGTAAAATCGATTGAACATGCTAAAGAAAATACCATGCTCACTGGTGGGTGTCTGGTTCGTCATGTTGCCCAATTAAGACCTTTACCCACATAACTAATAACCCTTCTCCCAGTTGAGTACCAAAACATGCTAGGTTTGCAACACAATGGCTGCCAGTTGGATAAGATCATTTTAATTTACCAGGTTCCTCGAGGTAAGCAAAATCGGTTGTTTGTATATGAGAAAAAATGGAAAAATGTCGTCACTGTAGTCCCAACAAAGGGAGTCTATCTGGTGTGCAAAGTGGTACCAAAATGACATTATCCACTGAGACTTGTACTTAATACTCTGTTTTGACTTGCAAATCAAAATATATAATATAGATATTCCAAGCCATATCATTCTAGCGGCCCTATAGTGCAAAAAGGCTAGTACGGCTTGTTCAGTGACAGCTTAGATTTTATTGGCCCTCGAGATAGCAGCACAACACTTGACAGGAGTACAAGTAATAGTGGCGTCTTATGACACCCAATTCCTGTAAGATCTTTTTTGTGATATACAGATAAATAATCATAGCAATGAAGTTTTTGAGATGATGTTTATTTGTTACATACCCAAGTTGTGTATGTTTAAACCAGGTAACACGGATTTGTATTGTCTCTTTTTTAATTTCTATATTTTTTTTGATAAAAACAATAACTAAACATAAGAGATTTATGGAGGAAAATCTGACACTAGTAATATATTGTAATTACCTTGAAAAGGACATGCAATAGCGATCCACTTATTCACATACTTGGAAAATATCTGCACATAAAAAAGTCATGCCTCATAAAATAGGCTTATTTACAATTTAAACCCTGTGTTATTAACAATATACAATTCAAACGTTCTTTTAATATATTTAGTAAATTTAACCCTACGTTTTTTAACTATTTACAATTGAAATATTTTTTAAAATAATTAGTAAATTTTTAAAATAATTAGTAAATTTAACCCTATGTTTTTTAACTATGTACAATTGAAACCTTTTTTAAAATAAATAGTAAATTTAACCCTACGTTTTAAAACATTTAGTAAATTTAACCTTGACTTTTTAATTTCGGAATAAAATAAATTTTATATCGAAAAAGTATTTTCGAGAATATATTCANTGAAAAGGACATGCAATAGCGATCCACTTATTCACATACTTGGAAAATATCTGCACATACAAAAAGTCGTGCCTCATAAAATATTAAGGGTGGAATATGTATAAGAAACGTTTTTTGTGATGAGTATGGAATATAGGTACCTCAGTGTGAAGTGAAATAAAACACATTACTAGCAATCCACCCATAGAGTGTGTAATTAAGTTGATTTTTCTTCCTCCAGATGCTTTGTATGCAGTTTCTAACTTTTCTCTAAGATCATCCATAGATTTGTCAATTCTGCCAGAGATACAAGATAAGTGATTGTAGGGCCTTTGAGCTGATTAGCAAGATTACAAAACTTTGAGCTATTCGGCACTAATTGGGTGGGTTTGAGTCATTATCTTATAATGTAAATTTGAATAATTTTTTACGCAGATAAGGAAAAGGATTTACCTATTACTTTGCCGGAAGTCATAACCAAATCCAAACAACGTTGTTCCTTTCTTATAACCACATTCAATTAGCATATCAATCATATCATGAAAATGGTATACATCTGTCAGATGCATACATTTTACCAACTGTAATAACAAGACAAGTGACTGTAAGAGGAATTATATTTTCCATATGCAAAATATAAATTCCCACTTTTCACAAAAGGAATTCTAAGTTGATTATTCAAGTGAAAAATGATAACATAATTCATTTCTTAAATTGATGCGGAATTTGAAATAAAAAATAAAATTTTTATGATCAATAGTGTGTTAAACAACCCATACGAATATATACCAAAAATACTGGTATCAAATATAGTCAATTAAATTCAAATCTGAAAATGTTGTTTGACTGCAAGTAGAATTTGAGAATCTTTCTCTCGTAGTTGAAATGAGGATCAACCCCAGGTAAATAAATGCCTAAATGACATGAAAATAAAAAACATTTAACCTAGGAAAATAAATAATCTACAAGAAGATTTGGCAATGTACCAACATACATAATTAAAAAATAAATAAATAAAACCTTTTNTTAAAGATTAAAAAAACCTTTTACGATCCCTACTTGCAAAAAAACGTTCATGCAAGTATACACCTGGGAGCATAAATCCTAATTTGATAAATGATAAATCTAGTAGGTATTAACGAATATTTCCCTACTCCCTACATTTTTAAACCCATAGATATTTCCACCAACATTGTTCCTCTTAAGTTTATCTTAAAAACATATGCTTCATTTCAATTTAATTAAGCAATTAAATTTCAAAATTTCCAAAATTATGCCTCTGATTAATATACACAGGTCAGTAGCACAAAGAGTAGCAGACAACAGGGACAGTTTTAGCATGATACAAGTATACCACCGGGCATTTTTCGTTTAATTGACATGAACGGATGACAGAATTCTTCCTCCCTAATATTGTGGCTGATTTATTTTCATATCTAAAACAATTTTGAGGGATCATTTCATCATCTTTAAGTAACCAGCATACAAATTTCAATGCCTCGCACAATTGATTATATTTTTGTGATAGTCTATTTCTTTGACCAGAGAACTAAAGCACACAATAAATATACTAAATCTTTGCGTTAAAGGTCCAAATGCCAGCAATATCACGTATTACTGGTTTCTGATCCTAATATTTCACAAATATTACACATTAGACCCCCGCATATGACAAGGCATAATTAATAATAGTGATCTGACTTGATGAAACATAATATATTGGCTTTTTGGCAACTGAAAGAGGATAGCCATGATAAGTATGAAGGATTTGGATAGTGATTTAAAGCTTTTACTTTTTAGATGTTCCATTTGTTGGAGAGACAGAGACTCGTTTCTTACACAAATAGATATGCTTTTCTACGTTAGTTAAGATCTTCAAATCTTTCTCTATTACCAAATACCCAATGTAAAATTAATCTCATTCTGGGCATGTGATAGCATATTTATTATAATAAGTTGCAACTAATTTTTAAGCTCAAGTGNTATTTATTATAACAAAGTGCAACTAAATTTTTAAGCTCAAGTGAAGTGACAGAAATTAAAGTCTCAACCAACTCACTTGAACCAAAATATCAAGTAAAGAACAGGGTATGTGTAAAAGATTTTTGACTAATGCAGAAGACTAAACACCAATATACTTAACTAAAGATTGTATGTGGTGCTAAATTCATCTTTTACTATTTCAAGTTTACACAGCTGCATTGGGTAGTATAGACGGCATAATATATGTTTTTACTTTTTACAAACTATGAATTAAGCTTTAAAACAAGAACTTGCTTAACATGGTAGAAGATGCGATGCTGCAGGCTTTAGGTTAATTTATACCCCTTGCAGGGCGACGATGCATATTGGTTTGTAATGCAGATGAATGGTATAAATGTTAACACATGGGGATTGTTGCAAGGAGCAAGAGTTGGCTGCTTATGCTTTTAGGTGACTATTAATTTAGTAATTTGACACTCTCAGGAAACTACTTTACAGTAATACCATTTGAAGAAAGAGATATGACATAAGTATGAGTGTTAAAACTAACATTAAACTATTTCTCGTTTTATAATGATAGACTAGTACACCTTAAACTTGTTTACTCTCTATCCCTTTCTTGTAAATAACCCCAAATTTTTGTTTGCAAAATAATTGCCCCAGATGTTGTTTAAAATAGAAATCAATTTATTGTAACCACTTTCCATAATTTAGTTTTTGCAAAGTTAGAGGTAGTGTATTGAAAATTGAATTTTTTAAAGATAGAATGGTGTGGATTCTACTAAACTGACAGTACATTTCCAATAGATGATACAAGAAAGACAGATTTGAAAATGAAGATATGACATGCAATATGCAGCACTTGAACCTAAAAATGTGGAATAGTTAAGATTTAACTGCCAAACTTACATAAGAAGGATCTAAAATATCAATTGCATATAGTCCATAATCATCCTGAGGGACTACAACTTCAATGCTGTCATCCACCGATTCCGTATAGCCTGAAAATCCAGCCCAAAAACCAAAAGAAACAATAGCAATTAAGATATTAACAAAATTACCGAATGAACAAATAACAACGCAATCAAATAATTAGTTTCATGATGAACCTACACTATTGGAATTATAAATTTGTAATAAAGAACGAATCAAGCGCAAAAATTTTAGAAATCAACAAAAGTAGCACAAAAAAGAAGGATTTAAAGTAGTTCTGTCCAGCCACACTAATAACTTATAAAATGATATTCAGTTTCTTACAGGATGTACAGTAGAAATGTTTCCATTTAAAAAAGAAAAAACAACTTCCCTAATCCAGTTAAAAAAATAAATTCCCATGAGTGGCACATGTGAGTCCCAAACTTAGGAATAGTGGCAGTCTGGCAGAAGCTCCAACTTCGCCACTTAATCTTCTTCTGTTCTCCGCCCATCTTCACCATTCAATTTTTCTCCTAATTCCTTATAAACTAGACTTCAATACATTCAAGCTAGCGATGCAACAATTTACTAGTTACCTAACACAGAACCACGGGAGATTTAAGGAAGATAGTCCGTGCAATTATGGAACTATATAGTTGTCATCAGGTACTTACTGTGACAATATTATTTACACACAAATAGATAATAGCATATGTCTATTTGTAAGATACAAAACTTGGGTTTGATAGGTACTGGTGAGACGTTAATTGTGATTGTTTTCAAGAATTAGTATTGGCATTGACATCAGGTTGAAGGGAGATGCTGCAAAATAGCTCCACTATTGCTGCGAATAAAACTGTTAAATTCATCCAACATAATGCACGCCCATTTGATCACCACAAATTTTAAAGGATTAGAGTTCATAACATATCCAACGGAAGACTGCATTTGATATATGTTTGGAGTAAAGGAAGTCAATATCATTTGACAGCAGTACCTTTAGATGGGACTACCCTAGAGGGTATGGAGCATGAAAAGGCAAACAGATGATACCATTTTGCTGAATCATTTATGATATTTCATGAAACTTGAGTGTCAAATTTGGTTTTTTATTGTCAAAAAGTAGAACAGATATGGCTACAGGATATAATTCTGTTTCTCATCATTTTGGAGATTCTTTAAAGTTTAAACTCGATAATGTATTCACTTCATTTTTGCCTATCACTGCTGATGTCAAAAGAGCAGAGGAAACTCTTATATATAATGACCTATCTTCTTAGCTGGCAATCAAAACTTAGTGCAGTTCGTTCACAGATATTAGGAGATGTTTCAGGGTAAACTGCAAACTCTAGCAAACTGTTGAAGTAAGATTCCTAGTGTTTTTGTGACTAATCCTCTTATTTTTTACAGTTCTGCAATTCTTTTATATGGGGTCGGTAGAGGACAAGTAGTAAACTGAAGATGTGGTTTTGGAGATCGTGTGGGCTTTTAAGAGGTTTTGAAAGAAGTTCTGGATGCAGCCATTGAATGTATCACGGAGAGGGGGGGGAGGTAGGGATGGCAACGAGTCGGGTTCGGTCAGGTTTTAGTGAAATCCAAATCCAAATAATTTTGGGTTATCCAAATCCAAATCCATCGGGTTTCGGATCAGATTGGGTTTTTTCGGGTATACAAATTTTATAAAAAAATTGTAATCAAGTTCAATATCATTAACACATGGGAACAACAATAATCACATTTATAAATTATAAATGATTAAATTTTAAAAGGTAATTAAATATAATATATTTTACGAATTGTGATATAAATTTATTATTATTATACAATTAACAACTAGTTAATAGTTCAAATATTGATAAAAATAAAAAGTTTGTATAATATAATATTAATAAAATCTATTATACGTTGATAAAATGAAGAACTAGTTCACTAAATGAGTATCGACTATTGAGTATAAATGAAATAATAAAACATACATATATAAATTATTTATCTTATATATATTATATCTAATAAGTTATATTTATAATATTATATATATAAATATATCAGGTTTTCATCAGATTTCGGGTTTGGATCGGGTTTCAGATTTCGGGTCGGGTTTCGGATTTCGGGTCGGGTTTCGGTTCGGTATACCTGAAATCCAAATCCAAATCCAAAATTTCGGGTTCGGTAAAATCCAATCAGGTCGGAATGGATCGGGTATCCATTGGATCGGATTATTTTGCCATCTCTGGGGAACGTCAAATAAAAGTTAACAAATCAATTAAGGATCTCTACTAGAGGGGCTAATGGTCGGCATTGATTCTATGGGATTAAATAAAAATCATGGAACAGTGACTTATCACAGAAAAATATGCCAAGTGGATTGCAGTTGCATCTCAGGCTAGTTATCATCAAACACAACCATCTACATTTAATGGTGCTTTTGATCATACTTCAATTACCCCTACCACCAGCATTTCATCCTCTGCCCAAAGAACGTGATTGATTCAGTAGGTTTGTACTATATGATTGGTGATGTGATGTAGCTATATTGGGTAAACTTACTCTAAAAACCTTACCCAGGGTAAGTTTAACCGAGGGCTCTCAAGTCATAAATAAATTAGTTGATGCCCTTTCTTTGTCATCCGATCACTCATCATCACTTGTGCTATCTGTACCATAGTTTCGTTTTATATTATCTGTGTTCAGCTTACTAAACAACTCAGTGTCTCAGTTGCACTATCAAACTTTTTCTTAGATTTTAAATTTTTCTTAGTAGAAGGACAAGGAATAATTTGCCGACAGGTACCAAGTCAGAAAGATTATACTACCTTGATGTCACTTCTACCCCAGGAGTAACAGAATTTGCTTCTCATTTTCTGTTTCGGTTACTTTAGACTTAGACATCCAAAGCGGGCTTGCAGTTTATTAAGCGATACAAAAACACGATGAAGTCTTTCTCCCTGTGATCTCATCATGTACCACATTATATTATCCAATGCTTGCAACTTTCCCTTGGGTCACTTGGCATGTCTCATATCATGTAATACCTTAGATTATACAACAATGACAAATTTTCTCTTACATCTTCCTTATTAAGCTGAGGGTTGACTTCAGAATGAAAAATTGTACGAATAACTATAATAGACCAAAAAATGCACAAAAAACTGAAATCACACCCCCCCCCAAAAAAAAAAAGCTCCCTCTTTATAATTAAAGATAGATTTTGATTTAATCTTGCATCTTAGAACCCATTTAACTCATCTTTTCCCGGACTTATAAGCCAAAATTCGTGTTTTTAAATCGAACAAAGTACACTGGATTCAAAAATAATCAAAAATTAATAATATCAAACACATTACACCAAAGCATTCGACTAAAAAGTAAAAAACTTATTTATAAAAAAAAGACAAAAACTTTTATAAAGTTCCAAATAATCTAGTCTTTTATTATTCCCAAATAAGTCAACAAATANAAAGTCAAAAACTTTTATAAAGTTCCAAATAATCTAGTCTTTTATTATTCCCAAATAAGTCAACAAATAAAAATCAATCACTAAATAAGTTTATATAAATAAGCAAATTTAAAAACAAACTTGATCAAAGTCATTAATCTTCTACTTTACTTTGAATGTAATCTACACAAAGTCAACATACACAAATGTAACTAGTATTGTAATAAACAAGTACAATAAAACATTGCATGTATTACAAATGATCAAAAACACACATAATCTTTCATAACAATACATACATACATCCATATATATATAGAGAGTGTAATAAAATGAAGTAGAAGAATACCAGTTCGAGGATTATAAAGAGACCAAGCTTTTTTCTTAAACTCCAACTCAGCCAAGAAGATCCGAACCCAAACCCGGGTCTGAAAAAACCCGAACTTCTTCTTCTTTGAATTCAATATGGACCCACCAATACCCGAGATAAGAACAACTGGGTCAAGTTCGTTGTCGGTTTCGGAGCTCCGACCCGGAAAACAACAGCAACTTCTTCCCATTATTTGTTTAGTCGGGTCGGATCAAATGGGTCACTAAAAGTCAGAAAGTTAGATACACTGGTGGTTTCTAGTGTTTGGTGTTTAGTGATAGCGTTTTTAACTTCATCTAAAGGTGGTGGTAGACTACAAGACAAGTCTTTTTGGTAGTCCTCGTGTTTTTGTTTGATTTGTATTTTGACCCCAATACTTTATTTATTTTTCTTACTTTTTTTACTTTAAAGCAAATAAATCTTTTGATTTTACAAAAATAGTACAGTATAAAAAAGTTAAAAGTTATATATAGTATTTTTAAATGGAGTATTAATAGGAGATTTATATGTTTTATAGACTGCAATATGGTTTATTTATTATAAAATATAATGTATGATATATAAATCTCCAATAATACTTTATTTAAGGATAATTTACTGGATAAAATCCAAATAAAAATAATTATGTTAAAAGAGCTTATATTAATTATAAATGATTAATTAGTTATTGGACTAATATTCATTTGTAAATAAAATTAATTAATGAACTAAAAAACTACTACAATCAAATTATTAAACATTTAAAACTTTTAATTAGGTTTCAGTCTGTACTGACTGATTTTCTCTGTCGATATGAACATTTCATGTAAATGGCTGAATTTTATCGAACCTAAAATTTTAAATTTGAATTTATTTTTTAAACTCTAAATAGCTTGAATTTGAATTTTTAGTGTATCGAATCGATACTCAATTCGAAAATTGAAATTCAAAACTTTAATACTTTCATTTTCTTACTTTTTTAAACTTTAAAAATGGAATATCGTCCAAACATAGTAAAGCAAACAAATCTTTTGATGAGATGATTAACATTATAAAAATTATTATCTAAAAGAACTGGCCATATTTGTATTTTGTTAATTATTATTAGTATTTAGATTAGATTCTTTAAATTTTGATTCAAATAAAATTGTAAAGTTGTTGAAGGTGGGAATACGAAAGTTGTTGGTATTATTCACAATAGACAGAGGTCGGTCTTGATATTTGTTCGACTTGATCAACACGTCGAGAGTTGAAGTCGAGAGTTGAAGTGTGGAAGTTATAATACTTTAATTATGCATCTTAATTTAGTATATAAGATAGAGTAACTATTAAGCACACTACCAAATCATGATTTTTTTGGAGTGTAGTGACCTTGTGAATTGAATTATGTTAGAGTACTCTATATTTATTTGTGATAGAGTTTCGAGACTTGATCCGATTTTGAAAAAGACCAGAGATTTGATCTGATTGTCACATATTGCACGTATTTTGAGATGGAAAAAAAAGTTACTTATACGTATTTTTTTTCAATTTTATTTTTTGCATTAAAATATAATATTTAAAGTATAAGACCAAAAAATTGAAAAAATAATATATGCAAGTAACTTTATTTACCCTTTAAACTAGCAATCAAAATGACATTTATTTCGGTACAAATAAAGAATTATACAATATTTGCTCACAAATCCTAATCTATAATTTTGCGAGGTGTACAAAAATAAGAATTTCATGTTGAAATTAAACTTCAACCATGTATCTCCTTGCCTGAAATNAGAATTTCATGTTGAAATTAAACTTCAACCATGTATCTCCTTGCCTGAAATGAAATGTTCAGGAGGAAGAGAAAGTGATTACTATCTTTGTTAGGTCCTGGAGATCGTAGAGGGGGGGTGAATACGATTCCCAAATAAAAATCTGA